>JAKKIK010000360.1:0-34018 GCA_024500135.1 Heterodera carotae
GCAGTGGTCAATCAACGGCAGTCGTGAATCAGAAGACGGAGGAGGGCCCATTAACACCTTATTTTAAATGCAAATTTAAATACAACAGGTTCGCAGAAATAGCCCACCATTTTTCTCAGGAACACCGCTCAGTCATTCTGTCGCATTTTGATGTTTTTCCGCCACATTGTAATGCTATTGAGAAAGCGATTTTCAGTCTAAACGAGGAAATGCAGGTTGGATTTTCAACAATAATGTGAAAAGTTAACACTCACTCGCGCCCATTTATCGACGACCGCATCGGACTGGGGACCGAAGTGTTCTTCCATGATTTTCAGGTATTTCAAGTGTAACTCGACGGCGCGTGGATTTTTGGAAGACACATTCTGTATTGAAATAACATTACACATTCAAATGACTAAGCTTGGGCCAGCTCACTTTGTTGTCCAACGCTTTTTTGATCACTTCCTCCCTTCGCTCAAACAGTGCCTTTGTGTTCTGTATAGGTGCATTTGGGTCGCCGGACTCATTTTTGGCTTGCATTTCACGCTAAATAAGGAAATTATATATTCGTTGGCCACCAAAGTAATATTTGGAAATACCTGAATTTCAATGAAATTCAACCAGGCGTCCACATTGTCCGTCTCTTGGATGACTTTTGCCTGAAGAATGCTGTAGCGCGTTTGTACATCGGACTCCAGCGCCTCTTCGTACGACGCGTTCTTGCTGCGCGTTATATGAGCATAATCTTCGATGTTAATGTTGTTGAGCGTTCGTTCGTCAAACTCATATTTGACCGAACCCAGTGAAATTGCCTAAAAATTTGGAAATAAAAGCGCTAAATATTCGAGAGCGAAAAACTAAACAGATGCTGCTGCAAGGCCTAAGGATCTTGTGCGAAAGTGGAGAGCGGTCGGGTCGTGTATTCTCTCCCTGCCCCGCTTATTTTTGAATTCCACATACCTTACAATAAGGCATAGACAACCCATAAAGCCTATGGCACCAAATGTCTTACCCCCTCCTCGTTCTCTGTGCACGGCGCGTGTGACAGTTTCACGTAATCCACGAACATTTTGTCATTGGTTCGGTTGCGAAAAGTGCGCTCGGGCACGCGCTTCCCCCACTGTTTCATTACGCGCTCAGAAAAAAAGCGCTCCTCCTTGCACATTACACTGTTCTTGGGCTCGCTGATCAGCCCCTTGAAGACTTCAGAAAACACTCGCCAGAACGGGCTGTCATCCGAATTCAGTGGACGATACTCCGGCACATCGCCCCTGTAGAATAGAGTAAATAAATTTGGTTTAGACTACGTAACCATTTCGATACCCATTGTCAATTGCGATATCTTACAAAAAAACAAACCGATGAGAGCTTTCATAGTTGAGGTTTTCAGGGTCTCCGTATGAGTCGATCACCATATGCATAGGCTTGTATATGAGGTCATTTTTGCGCAGCAACTGCCACGGGTTTTGCTTCTTGTCAAACTGCGACAGAATCATTGGCCTTTTCCGATTTGATGGACCTTACATTAAATTGTGTTGAATTAATAAAACGGTCAGGCAATTCAATTGCTATAAATGCGTTTGTGCCTAGGGTACATATGATAAAACGATGTTTTCGTCGTTTGGCGTAAACAAACGATGTAACATCATCGTTTTTACTAAAAAGTAACGAAATGCACAACGCCAACGATTTTTGGGTGGAAACGGCTGACAAAAAAATGACTGACATTTGAGTCCTTACAAAAATATTCAGTCCAGGCCATTTAGGCGTGGACATTTGATCGCCAGTTTATGAGATTGAAGAAAGATAATGCCTAAAAAGTCGTTTTGTCGTTCCCTATTTGTGCCTACCTTCGTCCATCGAGCCCTCCTCCAAATCGTCAGAAGGCTTGCGCTTTCGCCCTTTCTTCTTCTCCTTTTTGTGCTTCTTCTTCTCTTTTCTTCTTTTTCGAGATTCGGCTGAGTCTGAGGAAGATGACGACGAAGTGGACGAACTGCGATTCTTTCTGCTCTTTTTCTTCCTTTTTTCATCCCGATTATTTTCGTGGTAATGATGGTGATTATATACTACAACCGGCTGCGCCGGCGGCCCACGAATCTCATCAAACACAGACTCGACAGTGTTCTGAAAAGAATATTGTTATTGAGTTGTGATTATCCGCTCTCTCGACAAACGAACCATGACCATAAAGTCTTCGTCTTCTCCAGACATCTCTTCCTCTGGCGAGATTATCTTCTGACCCATACGAGAGCGATCCTGCTCTTCGTGAATCTTTGACAGAACGCGAGATTGTATCTGCAGGTTATTTGCGTTCCGAAGTCGATTCTGGTACGACCGATGCATCGAATCAAGTGTTACTTCAGTGCGGTGAAAGCCATTGCTAAGGTCGGGCGGACTCTCACCTTCACGACTCTGCTGGTATTGGGCATAACCGGGAAAAATGCCCTGCCGACGCATTAGAAAAGTCGCTTGAAAATTTAGAATCTAAAAGAATTCATATATATGTATGTACGGCATATTATATGGGTTTAAGGTCTGTAATCTGCCTGCAATATTGCCGTGTTATTAAATTAGTTGGCCTGGGCGATTAAGGAGGGTGTGGTTCACTCTGTTCTGCACCCTAACGATGAATTAATAGCACATATGGAAAGAGAATGCAGCAGATGTTATTATTTTTTCTCTATCTTGTGCTGTTTCCTTATATTCAACAAAGGTATAATGGGAGAATAAAACACGACGGAATGCTAATTGTAAACACACAGCTGCAGCAGCAGATGAGAGCTGCTCTACCCCTTATTAAAGGTCGCTGACACACCGGCATCCATTTCGCTCAATTCCGGACCCCGTACTCAAATTCGAACAAGAATTTAAATGCACGAAATGACATGTAGGGAATGACACCAAGTTCCATATGTTCGATTGGCGTTTTTGTTGCGAATTGCCATGTGTTTCTGCACTCGCATCTTCGCTGCGAATGTAACAATCTCATATTTTCGAGAATTTGATCAAATCGTTGTCCGTGGTGGATAAAAGGGGAGGCCTTGGAGCCCTTCGACCGCCATTTGGAGGGGAACTAGGAAGGAATGGTTGGAAACAACTAATTTTATTGACAGTTGGAAAGACAAAATTCGCCCGAAGGGAATGAAAGGGCGAATGATAGCCGGGGCTGGCAGAGAACAAAAGGCGACCAAAGCTGATCCAATGGACATAGGGGACCAGAATATGAATTGGAGAGGCAAACAAATGCACCAAATGACCATTTCGTGCATTTAATCGATTTTGAGCCATTAATGTGAATTTTTATCAAAATATGAGTTTTCGATTTTTTGTTCGAATTTGAATACGGGGTTCGGAATTAAGCGAAACAGGTGCCGGAATCATGTTCAGAGCGACCTTTAAAATCCCTAGAAAAAACGACTTTTAATAATTGAGGGGGCGGGGCACCAGCTTCGCTTAAGTATCACTAATTTGTAAAATTTTGGCATTATGTTGACCTATAAATCCGCTCTGGGAAAATTTTTTTTCTGAAATGGGAAGGCTACCAACTCAGTTTTACCTAGTACAGTTGGGACCTCATGTTTTTTAGAAAATCACTTTAGATTTTCTGTAAAATCGAATCTCCTTAATGGATAAACTCAAGATTGGGATGGAAGTCTTAATTTTGAGGTCAGATGGCCGCGTCCACGGGGCTCTAATCACATCATTGAATGAAGCAGGCCGATGTGTCAATGTCGAATGGATGGAGGAGGTAAGTGTTCCAAAATTGTGCCAATAAAAAAATATTTTTTTTACAGGGCGATACCAAAGGGAAACAGATCGAACTTGAAGCGTTGATCAAGAACAATCCGCTCATCTTTCCTGTTCGCGTCCAAAAACCGGAAAAGCCCATTGCCGAGCATAAAAGGGCTGCAAATGGTGCTGCTTTGAATCGGAATCGGCACTCTATCGCCACCTCATGCGCTCCACAAACGATTGATGCTCATCAGGTCGTGGCTTCTGTTGAACAAGCCAGAAAGTCACCGCCGCCGGTACAAACTCCAATTGTCAAAGGTTCGAATTTTTTAGCAGTGGCAAGAAGACGAATTTTTTCCTGATTTCTTTCTAGACATTGACAGGATTTACGTCGGAATGAGCGTGAAAATCGAGCGCTCTAATGGACGCGTACAAACCGCCCTTATAACGGCAGTGTACCTTGACAAAAACAGTGCTGCGGTCGAGTGGCAGGAGAACGTGGGTCCAACTCTTTAAGACTCGTTAAATATTGTGAAATGAGAGAGAAACAATTCGGTGGTATTTGTATCTCTTTAGGGCGAGACAAAGGGCAAGGACGTTGACCTTGCAATGTTGGTGCGCAACAATCAGGAAGTCTTCAGAGGCAGTTCGTCGTCGTCCTCAGTGCTGACAATGACCAAGCATTTCCTACCAAATTTGCCCGAGGAAGCCTACAACGTACCACCGACCAACACAGCGAAATCTCTCCGTCACTCAATCGCATCTCCGAACCCTCAGCGTCGTGCTGCGCCAGGTTTTGGTTCATTCTTTATGCAAAAATCTACTAACTCCGTTTTTAGATCTGAGCTCGAAAAAACTCATAAAATTTGAAGGTATACATTTAAGATGTTCAGTTTATACAAAATGCCTATAAATTATTTCAAAATTTAGTCGATCTCGAAAATCATCTCGCCAATTTGCGTCCATGTACTCGGCAAATCAACACCACTCTGCACGCTCAAGACGACATAAGGGACCGCACTTTTAATCCCGAAGAGACTCAGCAGAAAAAGCAGCTGGAGGTGGTCACCAACGGTTGTGCCAGCGTTTCTGCAACAGTTTCGACGGGCAAATTGACATTGGTGGACAGACAGAACAACGTGACCAGTGACAAGGAAAAGAGGTTTGCGGGTTGGGAGTGCAATTGGGTTGTCAATGATTTATTAATTGCCACATTCAGACGCACTCGTGTTGTCTCAAAGAAGGAATCGAATTCAGCTAAAAAAGGTACAATATTATCACAAAATAACTTTAAAATAAAATCTCTTATTCAGTGTTGAACAAAATGCCGGATGTTGTCCCTGAGGATGACGAAGAGGCAATGTTCGAAACGCCTGAAGTGGACGAAGACGTTGCGTTATTCGAAGTCCAAAATGGTATCGTCCAAATGTTTTACGGTTGTTTCAAAGTTTTGTCAAATAGAAAATGAGCCCATCATCGTTGAACCACCTGTTCCGCCTCCGCGATCCCAACTGTTGGAGAACATCAAAGAAATGGAGAAAAACCGGGAGCAGCGTCGGGTGAGGATTATTTATTAAATTGTCGAGAATTATTTTTTAAATATATGTTTCATATCTCAGCTTCAAATCTGTTTAACTAAAGGACAAAGCGAGACGTCAACGTGCAACCCAACAGCTCGATCCGGGAAACGCCAACTGGGAGTTTCTTGGCATGGTCCACGACTTTCAGTCCCAGTTGGTTTATCGCCCACTGTGCATGGATGACGAAGTGGTCAACAATCGAATTTGCGTTTGCGTGCGGAAACGACCGCTAGGCAAAAAAGAATTGACCGCCAAAGAGGTGGAAGTGATCACTGTGCCAAACCGAGACCATGTCATTGTTCATCAGGTGAACAAAACCAATAAGAGGGCAAATTTTGATCACCGAGTTTAAGCCTCAAGTGAAAGTGGACCTGACCAAATATATGGTCAATCACAAGTTCCGTTTCGACTACGCCTTTAATGAAAACTCTTCCAATGAATTGGTTTACAGGTTATTTAATTAGATAGCATTTTTGTGAGATTGTTTTGCGCGAATATAAATTCAATCCAAAAAGTTTGACCATTTTGAAATTTCATTGCTGCGACTTTTTCCCGTTTTCAGATTCACTGCGCAACCGCTCGTCCGTACCATTTTCCAACGAGGCTTTGCCACTTGTTTCGCGTATGGACAGACCGGTTCTGGCAAAACGCACACAATGGGCGGCATTATCGAAGGGCGAAGACAGGCATTTGTTTGCTTACAATTAACATCCTTATCATTTGATTTTCTAGGACTGCTCCAACGGCATTTACGCGATGACCGCTCACGATGTGTTCGAGATGCTTCATTCGCCCGATTATGCCAATCAACAGCTTACCGTCTCCTGCAGCTTTTTCGAAATTTACGGTGTTAAGGTGAATTCTCGGACATATCACATCCCTTTTTTGTCACTATTATGCGGGATATGACTTTTTATTTATTGAAGGTGTTTGATCTGCTGAACAAAAAGGCGATTCTTCGCATTTTGGAGGACGGAAAGCATTTGGTCCAAGTGGTCGGGTTGAGGGAAGTGAAAGTGCACAGCGTTGATGACGTTCGTTCCATTCTTGTGAAATTCTTTGAATGATGGCTTTTCTCTAAGGTTCTGAAGCTGATCAGACTCGGGTCGGACCAACGAACTGCGGGCCAAACGTCAGCAAATTCCAATTCGTCCCGGTCACACGCCGTTTTTCAAATCATTTTGAGGAAACGGTAAATGCGCTAATATATATACATTATTTTTTGATGTTCTGTCAGATATTCTTTGGGGTGGCTATTGGAAGCATGAAAAATAGGAAAAATATTAATTTCTGTTTTACCTTTACCACAGAGAGAAGGAGCGTGACATTCCGTACGGGAAATTTTCTTTGATCGATTTGGCCGGCAACGAACGGGGAGCGGACACTATCAGTTCGGATCGTCAGACGCGACTGGAAGGGGCCGAGATCAACAAGTCACTGCTGGCGCTAAAGGAGTGCATCCGCGCAATGGGCCAAGACGATGGACACATTCCCTTCCGGGGCTCAAAGCTGACGCTGATCCTGCGCGACTCGTTCACGGGCAAAAACGCCAAGACGTGCATGGTAAGAGAGAGGGAGAGTTGGTCAAATTTTGTGCCGGTCTCATTTTGTTATGTTCCCACAGATTGCGATGGTGAGTCCGGGCATTGCCAGTGTGGAGAACAGCATGAACACGTTGCGCTATGCGGATAGGTAAGTGAACTAACTTTAATTTTGATGAGACATTTCACTTCTCCCATTGTCAGGGTAAAAGAATTGGACGGTCGGGAAGAGCCGCAGCAACCGATGGAAGACGACGAGCGGCGGAATTAACTGTTGACCGTGCTGCCCTGTACAAATGACTCCAACCGACACTTTCTCTCCTCGCAACAACGAACTGTGTGCATTCTTTCAACTGAGGAAAACATCCGAATTCGAATAATTCTTTTCTGTTTACATTCCGTTTGTCTGCTCATCCTGAGGTACGCATTTTTCCCCCTCTACAAATCTCTAATTCCATGCCCATTGTGATGATGATGCTTAGACCCACGACAAATTGAAACTTGTTTTCATAGGATTAGACAAAATCTTTTTTTTATAAATTATTCAATGCATAATTGCTGACTTAGTCCAATTCTCATCATCCTTTCGTTCATAGACCGATGCTGATGAATAAATATATGGCGTAAGTGCGTGTTAGCCCATCACTTTTCCACCTTATTCATTATGGTTGTCAGCTGATCACCTGTTTTCCTCAGCAAACTGTTCTTCTTTGTTTGCTCTTTTCCTCCCCCCTTTTTGTGCTCTCATCGATGGATTCTTCGGTGCGACGGCGTTCCCTTCGTCCATACATTGCGTCCGCTTGCCATTTGGATTATCACGCTGAAGACAATACGGGTCCTGATGTGGACAGTGTTTGTGCACAACTCTGCACTTTTTTGTGTTCTCATGGATTTGCGCGACCGGCAAAACGTAAGAAATTTGCGAAACGTGGAGATGAAATTGCGATTGGCATGGAGACATCATTGTCGACAGAATCCAACCAATTACCTGCGATAGATGAGAGGAAAGGTATGGGCCTTAACAGATTCAAAAACATCAGTCTCTTGGTTGTTTATTTGTTGTAACAGTTCGCTGTGATGGCGTCCATTTGGGACTACGGTCTTTGCTTCGCCTGCTCAACAAACGTTTCGCTGTGGCGTCAAAGACGTCGTCTCATGAAGCAAAACAGCAGCGTCTGCTTTTGGTACTGCTGGATGCCAACTTCGTGAAGCCTACGGCGTTGCGACATGTGTTCGCAATGCTCGCCCTCGGGTTGTGCCAAATCAATCTTTTTAAAGGTTATCATTTAACGAGTATCAATTTTGCAGCTCCAACTCGCCACCGTTCTTCTTTCTCCCGGGCCTCTCCGCCTCGATTTCTGTTCCGTTGAAATTGCCTCGCATCTCTGCTGTTACGTTCACTCACAACGGACCACCAGAAATGATCTCTGTGCTCGATCAAATTCGGCGATGTCTTAAACCTATTGAACTAATCCGACGGTCGAATCCATCCCCAATGGTCGGCACTTCAAACTCCTTTGTAACACCAAAATTGATCAGACCGGCAGGAAAAACAAAACGAAGAGCACGACGAAAGTGAAGCTGTGATCCGATATTTCGCATAAATGCTAATATTTTGAATTCGCGCAATAATTTCACCAGGCAATTGGAAAAACTGAGGGAGAAGTCAAAAGGCTATAGGGAGTTGTAATCGCTCTCCTGTCGAGTATCAAATCATCTTAGAGTATTACGCATCGAAAAGCCAAAAATTTATCAGAAAATTGTTAAATGACAAGGTCAGATTTTAAACAATGAAAAAATAAACCTAAATAAACATCGCAGACTCGTCCACTATTCACTGTCAGACCAAAAAGAATCCTCCCCATCGTAGTCCGTGTCCATAGTCTTAACAATGCAATAATTACAAAACCAAATGATTCAATTAGGCTTCTGACACACCTTGTTGAAGGCGTTCTTGGGCGAGTAAAAAAGCGGCGTCTCTTTGATGTCAACATACGGTTCGGCAATCACCACGTCCTGACTGAGTTTCTTCGCCTGGTGCGTCTCTTTAATGTCAACACACGGTTCGGCAATCACCAAGTCCTGTCTGAGTTTCTTCGCCTGGTGCGTCTCGCTGATGTCAACCCACGGTTCGGCAATCACCGAGTCCTGTCTGAGTTTCTTCGCCTGGTGCGTCTCGCCCAAGTCCTGTCTGAGTTTCTTCGCCTGGTGCGACTCGCTGATGTCAACCCACGGTTCGGCAATCACCACGTCCTGTCTGAGCTTCTTAGCCGTGTGCTCGTGCTCCTCCTTCCGTTGTTGTTTCAATTGGCGGCGTTTGTGGTCCTTCTCTTTCTTCTTACTTTCTTCCTCCTCCTTTTCCTTCTCTTTGCGTTCCTCCTCCTCCCTTTTCTTACGCTCTTCCTCCTCCTTTTTCTTCTTTTTGCGTTCCTCCTCCTCCTTTTTCTTTCGCTCTTCCTCCTCCTTTTTCTTCTTCTTGCGTTCCTCCTCCTCCTTTTTCTTTCGCTCTTCCTCCTCCTTTTTCTTGTTTTTGCGTTCCTCCTGCTCCCTTTTCTTTCGCTCCTCCTTCTCTCTTTCCTTCTCTTTGCGTTCCTCCTCCTCCTTTTTCTTTCGCTCCCCCGCCTCCCTTTTCTTTCTCTGCTCCTCCTCTTTTTCCTTCTCTTTGCGTTCCTTCTCCTCCCTCTTCTTTCTCTCCTCCTCCTCCTTCTCTTTGCGTTCCTCCTCCTCCCTTTTCTTTCTCTCCTCCTCCTCCTTCTCTTTGCGTTCCTCCTCCTCCTTTTTCTTTCGCTTTTCCTCCTCCAGTTGCAATTGACGGCGTTTGTGGTCCACCAATTTCAGTTTCATTGCAGAAATTGTTTCCTGCAACGAGAGGTATTCGTTCTCCAATTGGTCAGCCTCCGCGTTGGTTTTATCAATTGCTCCGCGCAAATGCTGCACCAAATTATGATGGGCCTTCATGTCGAAACTGTTTGCCACAACTGAAATATAAAAATCGTTGTTCTGCGTTACATTTCACCTCGAACCTGAAGCAGTGATATTCTGTGCACTTCCATTCACATGCCCGTCGACTTTCAAAGACGAGAAACCAGCGTTTGCCTCATTTTCCGATTGCATTTGCTTCAGGTGTGAAAAGTCATTTTGGAAATCTGATCAAGTATTTTTGAATTGTGTAAAAATTGTAGAAATGGCCGAAACTCAAACACTTTTTGCAGTTTCTTGTAATTCATTTGTTTGTTTTCGGATCAAAAAGTGACTATAAAATAGGTAAACCAATCAGATTAATCACCAAGCATAAAAGTGACAGCGGCTTGCATTGTAGACCATCCAGAATCCATCAGCGCATTATGGACCAGAAGACGCGAACGAACTTCATCACAAAGGTTATCAGTGGTATTCATTTGGATAGCTTCAATTTGTTTAACGCTAAAAATAGAACCTAAACAGAAAGGAAAAAAATTACAGGAAGAGGTCCGCAGGATAATTCTGCAAATCCTGTTTCAATATTTACAGGATCCTGAACAGGACTTCTGCTCATATTTCAAAAAAATAGATTCAGTGCCCTTCGGATCGAACCGATGTAGATCGATTTGTCTTGTCAGCTGTTGATTAATACCAATTTACCCGGAAATGAATGCGTCATTTTATCGCCATTTCGTTTTGAAACAGCAATGCACGATTATGAAAGATTTTTTTGGCGGAAGCCATTTTAAAACCGGTTTTTAAACCGTTGAAAAGTGGGTAAGAAATGACCAAAGCCCAGCCCAAACACATTCAATTACAGTCAATGCGGTAGCAATCGACAGCTCACGGCGAGTCTTTTCGATTTAATCAGTTTAAAGTTTAAACTCGATCCGAAGCCATTTGAGCATTTGGTCAATTGAGTCCCCGTGAAAAGCGGACACTTAAGCCAGCAAAAAAACCGAAATGATGCTCAAATTTTGCGCTAAAAACCAGCGAAAACTCGACTTCTTTTCCATTTTCACGACTTTAACCCGGTTTAAAATTCCTTCGTAATCGTGCAAAACCTGGTACCGGGTCCGCCCCTTGTCCGGTATTTTCTCAAACATAAACTGTCTGTTTGCTAATAAACATGTTTCGTCGATTGAATGTTTACGTTACGATGTTATGACATTTGTCGTGTGTATTCCATTATTTTTGTTCGTTCGTCGTATGTACTGCTTGGTGACAAGGCCGTCCGTATCTAATATACAATACTAAAACTTACAATTAGACTGATTTGTTTTGTTTGCGTTTTTTTAACTTTCCATTTCGTCCATGAAAGTTCATTTCTCGCCTTCCTTTCAGCTGTTTTTTATCCTTTTTGGATTTTTTTATATATTTTGAATAATTGTCCGCAAATTCTGATGTTGTGCAAATCGGAAGTGTTCTCTCGCAAAGTATTTATTGGTGAGTTTCGGTTAGATTTCACGGATTTTGTCTATGAATGACAAAATGCAAATGTAATGGAATGTCTTATCTCTTTGTAACATTTTACAGGTGGACTTCCGATTGATATCACCGAAACGGAGTTGAAGCAGTCTTTTCATAAGTGCGTTATCTTTGTCCAATTTTCCATTGCCTCTCTTCCGTTTAGATTTGGTCCGTTGCTGGTCGATTGGCCCAACCGATCTTCGGATTCACACTTTGTCAAAAAGGAACGTAAGCCAAATCAATCCAATCTTTAACAGTGTTCAGGTTTTTTTCCCGGAGTCCATTGTCAAGTTCCTTCCCCCATTTTTCAAAATTGAATTTTATGCTCAATGTCTACACTTCTTACGCCCATCCATCATCAGCTCTTTCAGATGGTGCTACTAGCAGAGTGACGGGTTATGCCTTTCTGATCTTTTTGGAGGAGGAGTCGGTGCAGCGTCTGATCGCCAAATGCTACTCGGAGGGGGACCGCTACTACATGCTAATGTCCAGTCAGACTGTTCGTGAAAAGCCTGTCCAGGTGCGGCCATGGCGTCTCGCCGACATGGATTACATGCCGCGCCCGTCGTCGCATTTGGACCCGCGCCGCACCGTAATCTCTCAGCAACGCGGAACCTTAGGGGGTGTGGCGGGCCAACAAGAAAGTGGCTTGTTTGTTATCTCCCTTGAAACTTTAAACAAATGAAAGTTTTATGACATTGGTAGCGACATAAATTCATATTGTTTATTACTCGGACCCGAACTCGAACAACGGTCCGCAAACCTAAAATTTCATTGTTTAAAAGTCTAAAGATACTCGGGTCTGATGTCATAAATTTTCTTGAAAAAACTTTAAACAATTTCTGGGGTGGGTAACAAATCCGAAAAGAATAGAGGAGAGAGAGAGGCGCAGGCCAATTTCTTGGCAAAGGTCAACTCCGTGTTTCATCCCTTTTACCTCAATATGTTTGTTTAAGATTTTCATCGGCGGTGTGCCGCGTCCGACCAAAGCGAGTGAGTGGTGATGGGGCAATTACGTCAAATATTCATTTGGAGGTTTTGCCAAACACGCAAACATTTTAGACGAATTGGCATTTGTGCTCGAGGGAGCCTTTGGGCCCGTTTGCTATGCGGGCATTGACGTTGACCCGGAAATGAAATACCCGAAGGGTAATTCGTTATCTCATTAATTAATCGATCGGCGAATTCCTAACAAATAACTGCTGCCGAATCTCTCTTTTGCCCCAAAATTAATGATGGGTCGGCCTGCATCTTTTCTCACAAATTTTAATTTGTTTCTCGTCGTTAAGGGGCTGCCCGCGTAACTTTCAACACTTACAAATCGTACGCAGCGGCCATGGCCGGCCGTTTTGTTCAAATTCCGCATTCGGACAATACCAAGCGCGTAAGTAAGCGCATGGCAGAGGCTAATAAAAGCGTTTATGGGCATAGCGATCCATCATTTCGTCAAATCCGTTGTTTTTAAGGTCGAGATCAAACCGTACTTGGTAAACGACCAGATGTGCGACAATTGTCACGGCAAACTTTGTCAGGATCGATACTCGCCGTACTTTTGCGGAGACATTGCATGCCTCCAATACTATTGCGAGATTTGTTGGGATCGCCTGTAATCATTTGCACATTATTTATTTTTAAATTTGAATTAAGTTGATTTTCTTCTCCACAGTCATTACGGGTCTGCCAACCGCGCCCGCGAGATGCACAAACCATTTATGCGCATGGGCGAACAGCAGCCAAAAGGGGTGAGTCGAGGCTATTAAAAATGGTCGTCTGAAATATGTACACATCAGGGATGGAACCGGATTCCGGACCTTTTTGGGGTCCGGACTTTCATTTTCGGCATCCCGTTTTATCCCTGGTACACATATAAAAGTATTATGCCTGAAGCGGTCACTGACAAAAATGGCCTAAATTTCGTTCGACGACTTTTGCAAGTTATGGCGGCAGCACATTATGACTATTGCATTCTATTTTTTAAATGCCAAAAAGAACATATTTTTTGTATTTTTAGGCGATGGAGCGCACCGATGTCAACCACAAAATGTCCATTCGATTTTGAATGAGACGAAAAGAAAGAAGCTACAATAATTGCATAGGGATAAATATATACGTGTACAAACTAAATTTAACATAATCTTGTGATAATGTGATAAGTAGGGCATGTAAAATTTATAGATATAAATTCTATTATTGGCAAATAAATATTTTTTGAGCAAATCTTTTGGAAGAAATTGATGAAAATAAAAATCAATCCTCAGGGGAGTATTTTTCATTTTTATTGCATTTTTCTTAAGAAATTTTCTCAAAAATGCCGAAATATGGATAACATAAATCCCAAAATATGGATTTGAAAATCCATCCTAGAAGCTTCAAACCAAGCTGACAACAAGTTTTATTGTCATTTTAGGCCAGAAACACTCAGTCAGTCTTTTTTCTTAATTGAAATTTTGATGCCAACAAAAGGTCTATTGCGATGACACTTTGTTGCATATGTTGCACTTTGCCAGCCAAGCTAAAGTTGGGCATAGGATTGGGGCATTGTTCTCCAGTCGGTTCGATCTTTTGGTGGACATACATTTTAAGACGAGAGAATGGACACTTTTTGGATGATATTTGTCCATTGTTAATAAAACCTTTTTCCATTCCCCTCAAATTTACTATTTCTGAATTGGGTTACCAAGTTGAAAATGTCGACTACAAAAATGTTACTTTCTGTATGATGAGTGTATTTTTGTGTCAAAGAAATTGGTGAACGAATTTGTGGAAATGAATGGATGAACACAGTCAGCAGAAGCATCGCTTCTAAATTGTTTCTCTCTTTCTCCGCCAATTTGTTAGCGGCTTCTTCTTCGGCTTCCGTCGACTCAGCAAATGCCCGATGTGCCGTAGGATGCCGAGCCGCCGTATCTGAATCAAATTTTGAGAAATGTGGCAGCATCCGTTGGACATTTTTCACTGATCAATGCTTACCCTCCGTACGACGATGGGCTGTACTGCTGCTGACCGTATCCAGTGCCATAGCCACCGTAACCCGTGCTACCGTAGGCACTGAAATTTTGCAGTTACAGACATAGCCGGGGGCTTTTAATTCGGGTATCAAATGCCTGCTGCCGTAGGGGCTGTACTGCTGCTGCTGCCCGTAGCCACCGTACCCGGCGGGGCTGTACTGCTGCTGTTGCTGACCGTAGCCGTACCCTCCGTTGGTACCGTAACTCCCGTAACTATAAGGAAGGAGGTTCTTAGCAAAACTCGATGCCAAACTTTACCTGCTGTACGGGCTACTGTACTGCTGTTGGCCGTACCCGCTACCGTACCCGGCGCTACCACCGTATCCACCGTAGCTGGCTCCGCCGTACCTGTTTTAAGCGCAAATGCATTGAAGCAATTGTCAGAAGGTTTGTGTCAACGAAACCCTCCGTATGATGCCGATGGGCTGTACTGCTGCTGCTGTCCGTACCCAGTGCCGTATCCACCGTATCCGCCCGAGCCGTAGCCACTACTGTACGGGTCACAGCCTATTTGGCCATTGACATCGGCGGTGAAATGGCCAAAGGCAATGAGCGCGAAGAGACTGAAATGGGAGGGGGCCAACTGTCAAAAAGCGAGAAAGAAGCCCAAATAAACGCACGAGCAGAAGCGGCTGAGTGCCCAATTGGCTGATGGGCTGCTGGCGAATGTTTTTGGCATTTTTTGTCGGTGCAAAAGAAAGTGAGCGTTTTGATTGGATTGATTGATTGATGCCAAAAAGTGCTTTGTTCGCGCGCTATTTATGCGTTCGATGCGGCAACGATTTTTTGCGGCATGGGGGCGGGTCGACGAGCATTTTTCGCGTTGAGGTTGAGGCTCCCCGGGGGGATGCGGGAGCAATTCGGAGAGGGGCGGATGATCCTAATCCTCGCGCGCAAAAATAACTTTTTTTTGTTATGAACGGATGACTCCGAGCGACCGGCGGAAGCCATCGGCCGCCGCCGCCGCATTTTCTGCGCATTGTCTCCCCCGCGGCGGCGTTTTCGTTCCCTTCCGCCGCTGCTGCCGTTTTGTCCGTCTGTTTGCCGAATTGTTTTGTTTCTGTTTGTCTTTGCCCTTTCACTTAATTCGATTCGCTTAATCCTCGCGCAGCGAATTAAGTAATTATTTTTATTTCTTTTTTTTATTTATTTGTTTTTAGCCCCGAATTTTTCAAACACAATGAGCAAATTTGTTTAATGCTACAGCGAAAAATGCTTTTTGAATACACACAAAAAACTGTTCCAAATTTTTTCGACTCGGTTGGGCCAATAGTCTGCCAACTTAGACACCCCTAACCCGAAAAGGCCTGTTTTATAGAACTTCTGATAAATATTGATCATATACCCCAGAGCCAAAATCGCAGACATTAATTTCCTGACAATTTGGTTTCGAAGTCCGGACAGAATTCATATATTTGGTATAAAAATTAAAAAAATAGACAATAATTTATTGGACAATATGGATGTAATGAAAGGGATGAGTTCAACAGATTTAGAGAACAATGGACATCAGATCAAAGCAATTAATACAATACAATACAACAAATCAAATATCAATGGCACTTTCTCTTATTGACAATAATTTATATGATCAATGTCTTTTGCTGCATAATTTCTACGATTCGGCTAGAAGGTTCATCATCTCTTCATCCTCACGTTCGGTTGCCAAGTCCATGGCCGATTTGCCTGAAATTAGGGGACACATTAATTTGGGTTTAGTCTCCTGAAATCGCAACAAAATCACCTGGGTCAGTGCTGGCACCAGCCGTCATCAAATTTTGCACCACGTCTGTCCTGTCGTTGTCCAATGCGTACATTAATGGCGTGTGTCCGTCGTTGTCCGCGAGGTCAATGTTGGCACCATGCTCAACGAGAAGGACGACTGAAATTGTCCGATTTAGGATATATTTGGCACTTCAAGAAATGTTGCTGACCAATTCCCAAAAATCCTCGTCCAGCTGCTTCCATCAGCGCCGTGTTGCCGTCCACAGTCGCCTGATTGACGTCAGCGCGGGCATCCATCAACGCACGGCACAAGTCCAAATAGCCTCGCCCAGCTGCGACCAGCAGTGCAAATCGGTCTCCTGAAATTGCACCAAAATTACAAATTCGGAATATTGTATAGTAGTCGCTGCTCACCTCTGATGTTCAACGGTTCCGTGCTGGCACCAGCCGTAAGCAAATGTTGCACCATTCCTGTCCTGTTGTTGTCCAATGCGTGCATTAATGGCGTGTGTCCGTCGTTGTCTGTGTGGTCAATGTTGGCACCATGCTCAACGAGAAAGGTAACTGAAAATGGGATTCAATTGTGGAAAAATTATGAGATTTGCTGACCACCGACCAGTTCTCCTATGGCCTCGTCTAGCGGCGCCCATCAATGGCGTGTGTCCGTCGTTGTCTGTGTGGTCAATGTTGGCACCATGCTCAACGAGAAATGTAACTGAAAATGGGTGTGGTAAATATTGTGCATAGAGATTTTCCAACCACCGACCAGTTCTCTTACGGCCTCGTCTAGCGGCGCCCATCAATGGCGTTTGTCCGTCGTTGTCTGTGTGATCAATGTTGGCACCATGCTCAACGAGAAAGGTAACTGAAAATGAGAGTTCAATTGTGGAAAATTATGAGATTTGCCGACCACCGACCAATTCTCAAACGGTCTCGTCTAGCGGCTTTCATCAACGCCGTTTTGCCCTCCACAGCCGCTTGATTGACGTCAGCGCCGGCCTTCACCAACGCACGGCACACACGAAAATGGCCTCGCCTGGCGGCGTCAAGCAGTGCAAAATGTGTCCCTGAAAGCAGTCAAAAATTAAAATTTTGATCACAAAATCTATAAACAATAAGCACCACACACACACACACACCTGTGTTGTCCATCAGCTCTGTTCGCGATCCTTTGGAGAGCAAAAAGCGCACAATGTTGATCTGAACGAATAAAACAAATAATTAAAACACATTTGAAAGGTCTCCCACCCATCCGTTAGAGCAAGCAATCATCAGCGGCGTATGTCCATTGTCTGTTCCCAGGTCAACAACGGCACCATTTTCGATCAGCACACGGCAAACTTCCAAACGTCCAAGTGCGGCAGCGAGCAAAAGCGGTGTACAATCTGTGAAAAAATTGGGGGAAAGGAAGTTAAATTTTTTAAAAGTGCCAAACACTCCAATGCTCTCCTTCTCTCACTTGCTGTTGTGTTGTGTTCGATTGTCACTGCTGACTTCTGATGCACATCGGCGCCCTTCTTCAGCTGAAAAAAGAGAATAAAATAACTTTTGAATTATTCGTTTGCTGCATTCCATACCAAAAGTGCCACTGTGTCTGCGTGTCCATAATATACAGCGGTCGCCAGCGGATTGAGTCGGTCGTTGGCATTCAGATGAGCATCATCCGTTTGCGTGAAGTCAACATCCGGGACACATTCCGTGCGCAGCAAAGTGCTAAGTTCGTTGGCGTCGAGCGAATCGATCAGCACGCGCAATTGGTCGGTGCTGTCGCCGTTGCAGAGCAGTCGAATGAAGCGGCGAGTGCGCTGTTCAAAGGATTCGTTGAGAGGAGGAGCCTTGTCTGTCTAAAATGGGACAAAACCAATTAAAATGAGTCCTAAAATTAAATAGAAACAAAAATGACAGACCAACTGCTGATGCATGTAGTAACTGAAATGGATGAGGGGGGCGTAAGAACTCATTTATAAAATGATGTCATTGGTGGTGGGTAATACTGGAAGAGTTTGGGGTCTGCCAAAAAATAATGAAAAGGTTGATTTCGGAGGTGACGGGAAAATGATTTTTCAGATGGGGCCAACATTGTCCAGTATTATATTAACGATAGCCTCCTAACAAATGCCAACTCACCCAATTCCGAAGGCGATGACAGCACACAGTGTCTGTAGACTGATGTGAAGAGCAGTGGATGGCATCAGCGGCAATTGGACGACGAATATGCAGCAAAAATAATAAATGAATGAAGGAGAATAATGGCAAACCCATGGAAACATCTCTCTCTTTTATAAACAAAAAAATTGCAGAAAAATCCTCAAAAAAAAGAATTGTATAAAAGGATAGTCAATTTGAACACACTTCTTCCCCTTCATTTCCATTCTTCACACAATCGACGTCTCACTTCATTTCCGTGTGAAAAAACGCCTGCACTTTTATTCATCCTTATTTACTAAGTATTTTGATCTGATCATGGGGATGCATGCATTTGCGTACTCTTTGGCTGTTACGGATTGCGTAATTTTATGAAATTGCGGGTTGCATTTTCGTGTAAATTTTAATTGCGTGCATCCCTGAATTCGATGCCATTCTTGATCAAATGCCATTTTCTTTATTGTGATCCGGGCCACCGGTCCGAGTGGTTCGAGTTTCCGAATTAAACAAGAATATTGAAGAAAATATCCAAGGCCATAGCTTTTTTGCAGTTTGTCCCATTGCATATTTGGCTTTGCTTGATCAAAGCTTCACATTCAATGGCATTTTTTATTTGGTACACTTTTTGACTTAAACCATTTAAACCGGAAGCTATTTATACTTTATTCGGTACTCGGACCTTTTTGCTCTATTCGGCCACTCGGAGCGGAAGCGATGAAATCGATGCCATATTTTTTTGTTTTGATTAGTGCTAAAAAGTCGCCCTAAATTGAAAAATTTGTGTGCTTCTCTCATCATAACTAAGCCAAAAAAAGGGCCCTAATTATGTTTTGATTTAATTCGTCCAAATCCCGCCGTTTTCAGTCTCCTCCTTCAATTCCAAATCACATTCATTCTCTTGATGCTGCTGCTGGTGAAGGCATCCAAATTTCTCGACTATGTATCTGAATCGGGCGCATGTGGCTTTTTCATTTTTGCAGTTGGCTGCTTTTCTATCGGCTTTTCAATTGGGTAAGTAAGCGGCATGGAGCCGCCGCCCACCGCCTGAGCAACCACCGGTACTTTTTCACTACTCCACATAAAAATCTTTTTTTTCTTATTTTTCCAAGTCTTGTATTGTAAGTATGCTTCCAGGGGTTCTTGGCTTAACTGAATACGAATTAGTATCGTTGTTCCGGGGTTCGTAATAGCACCAATTCATATTCGTGGTTAGTTAAGCAAAAAAACCTCTGGAAGCATATTATTTTTTTTATTTCGAACAAATAATTTTTGGTGTGGCGTGGCGTAAAGTGAAAAAGTACCGTAGTTCAGTTGGTACACTATTAAAAATTGATATTTTTCTAGTTTACGTGATTTCAAAATTTTTTTTTTTCTAAATTTGAAAACAAATAAAAAATCCGAATTCGAACGTTTTGTCGAAACTTCAATAATTTTCAAATATCAATTTTGCTTTTTTGTTGTACCTCAACTGCATTAGTAACGTCATTTGTTGCACTTTGGCTTCACTAAATTAGTAATTTACTCATTATAATTAAGTGTTGCGTTCTTCAATCGCAATTACCCATTCATTCTTTGCATTGCCCGCGTCGCGTTTTTTTTGCTCATGGTGCTGGAGGAGCTTGATCGGTGGGACGTCATGAAAATAGAATGGCAATGAAAAAACCATTAATATTTATGATCAATCATTTTTTTGTTGTTTATTGTCACTGTATGTACATACATATGTATTTGTTGTTCATTTATTCCATAATTAAAGAAGACAAACACCCTACGAGCAATACGATCTACAAAGACGTTTAAGTATTCAAATTTGATCAATTTTTGGAGTTTTGGTAGGTCCCCAAAAACAATTTTTGCGGTCAATGAAAGGCACTGTGATTTGAAAATTAAATTGATGCTTTTCAAAATAGGGAGCCTTAAGTAGGTGCAATTAAGCAAAAAAAAAAAACCAATCGACCTCAAATTTATGCCAATGAATTTTAACCTTTTTGGCTAATTAAATTAAACAAAAGATTTATTTGTTGTAATTGCTCTGATTTGATGTGTTCATTTCTCACCAGGTTATTCATTTCCACTGTACCATAATATAATAAAATCATTTCGGCGCTCGGCCAAATTACGACCAAAAAGTGCCGGTCGTTGCCCACATATATTTAACCCGAAATTTGGTTGAGGTTGATTTTGAGATTCTTTACAATTTCACATTGAGGGAAGGACCCAAAAACAAAGTATGGTGAAGCCCATATGCACACTTTGTGCTCATCAACAGCAGCAGCTGCCCGCCGTTCTGTTCCATGTTTTGGCATGCCGCCAAATACGGCACAATTTCACAAAAGTACAATAATAAATATATATAATATGTAATTTATTCAATGTAAGCATAGCCATTCGAAAAGGTGTATTAAAAAGTAAATGAAACAAAAATGATCAGTCAAATGAGAGGGAAAGAAAAAGCCCGTAAAGCGACAACAAAAAAGTGAATGAAAAAAAATGATGGATTTGATGAAAATTATTAACAAATTGCGGCTGTTTTTGATGTGTTCAAAAATAATGGAAAAGCAATGGCCACTCGGACGGGCAACCCTCGAGGGGACAATGAGAGGCATTGATTGATCCGTCGCCGCAGGTGGTCAAAGGGCTGATCAGGTGCCACTGACTGATCAGAGGAGTGGCGGCTGCTGACTGAGCTGTCCCTCTCTCTCGAGGTTCAGCCTGTTCTGCTCCTCCTCGCCGTCGGCGACCTCGTCCATCGGTGCCGTTGGCATTTCGACGCTAATTGGCGGCGGCGGAACCCGCACAAATTCCTCGTATGGAGGCGGGGCTGAAATGTGATTTGTGCGATATGTTTTGTCTGAGAGATTGGGGCTAGGGTTGTCCGCGCTATCCGATATCCGGTCTTTTGGCGACCCAAACCCGAACCTTTTTCCGCCGACCCGATCCAAAACCCGGACACCAAAATCTAAAACCTGACCCGAATTTGTCTTGACCCGGAACAACCCTGGTTAAATCACGACGAGGGGGGGGGGGGGGGATGGAAGAAGCCCTTTAATTGTTTGTCCATTGTTTGCCCACCATCCGTTGGCGGCATGCCATTGTTTGTCGTCGTCATCGCCTGCTGCTTCCGTTGCTGCTCCACAACCGATTGCTCCCGGAGGCGCTGAATGTACGGTGGTATCTGAACGCGTTGGTGGTTCCTCTGCTGCTGCGGCTGTTGCAGGTGGTTGGATGCGGCGGCAATTGCCGCCGGCGGTCGCGGAATGAGCCGATTGTGCTGCTGGCGGCGGTTGTGTTGCAGTTGGGTGACATGATGAAAATGCGACTGACGCATGGCACCGACTGCGAGAGGTTCAAAATGGCCAAAGGCATTCGAAGGCATTTTTCAAAATTTGCGCGGCGGCGACGGAGAAAAATGCTTACGAAATTCGGCCGAGTCCAAAGAGCCGCCGGGGGACAAACGACCGCCGCCGCCGGCGGATGCCTTTCGCCGGTGAAGCATCGGACAGAAGCGAGTCCGCCGGCACAGAAAGGAGCCGAGCAGCACCACAAACACCAGCAGCGCGAGGCTGGCCAACACCAACTCGGCCACGTGGCTGAACAGTGACAAAACAAATGTTTCGGAAACGATTCGGGTTTGGTTTCAGCAAAAGTGCCGAGTCCGGGTCAGGGTTAGTCCCTAATCCCTTGAGTTTGGTTCTCAGCAAAAGTGCCAAATCCTGATCAGGGTTAGTCCCTGAGCCCCTAAACTTACAAATTCAAAAACGATTCGGGTTTGGTTTCAGCAAAAGTGCCAATTCCTGATCAGGGTTAGTCCTTGATCCCCTGAACTTTTTGGACCTTTTCCCGGACCATCCCCGATCCCTCGACATGCCATCCCCGTCCATGGCGCTATTTCTGTTCTCTAAAGCGAATGCAAGTTCGGCATGAGATTCGAAATAGCGGTTTTCGATTCTAAAAACTTTACAGGTATATATTTCACGTTTATTGAATGGCAATTAGTTCTTTTTTGTTTGTCAAATTCACCAATTTTTAAATGCTTTTGCCCCTTTCGATTTTGGCATTCTTTTTACAACAATTGGCTAATGTGAGAATGGCATGCGTTGCTCCTCAACTTTTTTTTTTGTTCACGAATTTTAGGGTGGTAAATCCGTCGGATTTTCTGTCCTTTCCTTAACATTGAAAAAGGGCCATTCATTTGATTCCCCCGGGGGTTTTGTTGTCCTTCTCCGAGTGTAAATTTAATTTGCAAAGTGCCATACCCATTCTTTCCTTTGTCATTGGCACAATGTCTTTACATACGAAAGAAAGCAATGCCCCCGGGGGAAAATTGGCGGCATTTTCTGGGATTTTGGACTGACAAAAAAAATTAAAAGGAGAAAAACACCCTTTTTTCTCAGAGGACGAAAATTTCGAAGAGCCACCGAAATTTATTGAAATTAAAAAAAAGGCTAAATTTTAAAATTTTACTTTGAAATGAAACGCCTTCGCGCTTCAGAAGCGAGTAGGGCTTCCAACTGTTCTCTGTGCGCTTCCGTACAACAAAAGAAGGAGCCGGCAGTGATTTGGGAGGGACAGCAAGCTGAAGAAAGAAAGAGGGGAGGGAATTTGGAAAAATGAAAGGGATCGAGAACATTCAGGAAGGATCCAAGGAAAATCCAAATGGGATCCCGGGAAAAACAAGGTGGGATCGATCCTGGTAAAACCTTGACGGATCAATCCGGAAAACCCTGGCGGAATCCCGGCAAAACCCCGCCGAGATCCCGGCAAAACCGTGACGGGATCCCGGCAAAACCGTGACGGGATCCCGGCTAAACTCAGACGGGATATGAAAACTAAGGTGAGAATGGGGTGGACGGATAGAAAGACACACAGTTCAATGTCCCCAAGGTAGGACAATTGCCACCCCTTCCCCGCCGGACATTCGTGCCAAATGCCACAATTTCCGTCCCACCCACCACTCTGTTCCGGTCCGTCTTTGAAGTCGGGACAGCTTTTGGACGGTTGGCTCAACGGTTTGACGCCGCCGGCGCCGGCGCCATCATTGGCACCAAAGGCGGCACCGCTGCCGCTGCTAACGGACGGACGGCAAATGTCGGCGGATGCCAAAAGGGAATTTGTGGTGACAAAAGCCATGGCGGAAGAGCACAAAAAATGTGAAAAAGGCATTTTGGACTAAACGCGATTTATTCACTCAATAACATTTAATACTTTTTTTAATTGGGCGAATGGGAAAATAACGTATTTCCTCTAATAGACCCTTGGGGGCTCTAATTTTTCAAATGGAGAGAGGGGTTCTATTTTTCGATACCCCCTCAAGGGATGGGGGTCAAATAGAGGGCGGGGGGTTTCTATTAGAGTAAATACGGCAAGGAAAGTGACAAAATAAGCAGGCAGCAAATTCATTCACAATAAATTCAATTTGTTTTGCTTTTGCCCATCGACGGAATTTCGTTGCTTCAAAAAAAGAGAAAAGGCATTACAATTTCATTCAATTCTTTCATTTTGTTGTGGGAATGCGAAAATTCAATTCTTTTTTTTTTGTTTCGTTTTGATTTGGCGCAAAATTTCGTTAGTTTTTCCACTGAAAAGCAACGCGAAAAATGGGGACGGTTGAACGAACTAAAGAATTGGTGACAAATGACAGAAACAGCGCACATTTCGACGACGGCGCCAAAAAAGCATTGGCCAATGACATTTTAGCCGTCGCCCCCAATACAAATGGTCGCCAATTATCACACTTTTTGAAGATTTCGGTTTTTTTCCCCTTTTCGCTGGGAAATGGCAAATTTTTGGGGGATTTTTTTTTGGGGGGGGGGGGGCAAAGAAAGAAAGGATGGGCCGAGGACGGCAAGCAACGAAATTAAATCGGCAGAGGGCAAAGCGGCGGGGACAGCACAATTCAATCCATCGGCGGGGATTGAATTCTTAATGAGCAAAAGAAATGCGAAGGGCCAAGCCAAGCCAAGGCAAGGCAAGGCAAGCGCCGAATTTCCATTTTTCAGCCTTTGCCCCCCCCCGGGGACGGGACGGAATTTGGCGCGGCAATTTTTGAATGTTTTCTGTCCTCTGCGCCCGCCCATCGTCGCAAAAAGCAGTAAAATCGGTGGGAAAATTGGACAAAAATGCATAATTATATGTAAAATGAAAAAGGCGCGCTTCGTTTGTGATTCAAATTGGAAATAATGCTTTGGGATAAGCCAACTTTTTTTTTTGGGAGGGCAAACAAAGCGAATTAATTGAGACAAAATCGGAGGAAATGCGCGAATTTACAACAAATAATGAATGGGTCGGTGTATCAACAAGTTGAAATTATTCACACACCGCGCCATTGGGCGGAGGACGATGTTTTTTACTATACATTTACTCTCTCTTACTAAGTGTAATATAATGGCGCGAAAATTGGGGGGGGGGGCGATAATGGGAGAGAATGGGCGCCGGGGGGGACGGGGGAGGACTCTGAATTGGCTGTCTCCAATTTACCCCCCATTCACCCGCACTTTCCACGCGCTCTGCCGCCTGCCTGCTACTGCTGCCAGCGTCGACGCTTGCGGCGATGACACTTTTTGCCTCGGCGCGGTCGTCGCGTGGAATTGGAAGGAGAAAGGGAGCGGGAAAAAGGGGGGGGGGGAGGGATAAGTGGGTGGATGAAAGGGAGGGGGGAGGGGGAAATGGAGTTGGGGTCGGAGAGTCCCCTCCGGTGCCTCTTCCCCCTCTTTGATGGACCGTGTGGGGGGGACGGACCATCGCGCGCAAATCGATACGATAAAAGACGGATGAATGGGTGGGATGTGGAAGGATGGTGATGATGCGGCTGCTGGTTGGTGGTATGTACACCACCACCAACGGCGGAGAGGGAATCAATGGGGGAGGGGTGTGAATGGTATGTGAAAAAAGAGGAAGCAGAAAGATCGGAGGAGGAGGAAAATGGGCGGAAGGAAGACAGAGGGAGTGAAGAGGGAGGGAGGAGGAAGAGAGAGGGAAGAAAGAGAGAGGGAAGGAAGAGGGAGGGAGGGGGAAGAGGAGGGAAAAGAGAGAGAGGGAGGGGTGGACAAAAACGGTAAATGGAAAAAGAGAAGTCAAAACGGAAGAGATAGCCGGATGAAGAGGAAATGAACGGTTGCGAGATGGAAGGCAATGAATGAAACGGTGGAAGGGAAGGAAATGATCACACCGCCGTGAATTGAACTTCATGGATGATGAATAAATATGATGGCACAATGTGCTCATTGTCAACACATCAATAGCCGATTTAATCGATAAACGAACAAGAAGCATATCCATCATCATCCATTCACTCGGATCGGCGGCTCACGTGAACCATGCTGATTGTATGAATGGGTGAAAGAATTCAATGAGTCAAATCAATTGGAGAGGCGGGGGGGAGGGGGAGGGGAGGGGGATTTATGGGAGGGCGAAGGGGGGGATTTGTGGGGGGGGGGGGGATTTGTTTAGAAGCGGGAGTGGGGCGGGGGGATTTATGAGAGGGTGAAGGGGGGGGGGGGATTTATGGGAGGGCGAAGGGGGGGGGGGGGATTTGTGGGGGGAGGGGGATTTGTGGGGGGGGGGCCTCCTCCCTCAGCCATCCCCCCGCTGCTGAGATTTCCTCTATAATTTTAAGCGCATTGTGACAAAGTGAATCACACTCCCCAGAGACAAACATTTTGACACTTTTTTATGGGAGTTACGTGTGAGCAATTACAATGGAAAGGCATTAATTTTCGTGTCCAATGAGTCGACGGCTGATGAGAAGGGAGGGAGAGGGTGGGAGGGAAAAGAGAGGGTGAGAGGGACAATGGAAAGGTGGTGGGGAGGAAAGAGAGGGAAAGGGGAGGGGAGAGAAAGGTGAAGGGGGAAAGAGGGTGAGAGGGAAAGGGGAGGGGAGAGAAAGGTGAAGGGGGATAGAGGGTGGGAGAGGAAAAGAGAGGGTGAGAGGGACAATGGAATGGTGGTGGGGAAGAGAGAGGGGGAAAGGGAGAGGATGAAGGGGAATAGAGGGTGAGAGAGAAAGGTGGGGTGGAAAGGAGAGAGGGAGGGTGGCATTTGCCTTTTGTCTAATTCCCCTTTCCCATTCTTCTCCCATGCTCTTGCAAACAAAAAGTTGCACCCCCCGAGGGCATAAAGTGTGTGGGTCAAATCGATTGCTCTCCGTGCTTTCCATTTAAGAGCAATTTGCTCTCGAAGGCTAAATGGGACGTAAAATGAGCAGCCGCCCATTTCGGGTGGACAAACTAAACTAAATATGATTCCGCTTAATCTTTTGTTGCCGGAGGCGCCTTCACTTCACTTTTGCCTTTCCGTGTCACTTTCATTTTCCCCCGCCGCCTTTTTTGGAATTTGTATTCAAAAAGAAGTCAGACAATGAAAATTTTTTTTTTTCATTCTCATTAAAAGGCAGCGAATGTTTTTCCTAAAATTAAGGTCGGTTTTCGCCTCGTTTGAGGCCCCCAGGGGCCATGCCATAGGCATAATTAAAATTGGGCACGAGGCGGGAGCGGGGTTATTGTAGATGGAAAACGGAGGAACTTCGGGGGTAGGGAGGGGGGGGGGGGGTAGATTTTATGACTTCCTTACTCCATCAAAAGCCTTGCTTGGATGACGGAGCAATTGGGCAATCCCCCCCCCCCTCCCCTTAGGGCATGCGATTTTGTCGTTGCACCCTCGGGGGTTGTGTTCACCGTTTCCTTCCTTCATCCGCCCCCTTCCCACATTATCTTTCTCTCATCAGTCAAAGCCCATCCCCCACACAACGGGCGGTGTAATTTCATTGTCACGCAACCCTTCCCCGCCCAACATTCTTTTCCGCTTCAGCAATTCCAATCGGAGGGAACAGCTGATTTGAGACTAAGCCAAATTAATTGGACCCGCCCGGACAACAAAAGGCACCCATCGCCCCCGGCGGGAAACAATGGGCCAAGAAATTTGAGTGAACTAACAAATAAATAAACGACATTATTCAGATGTGAAAAGAAGCCTTTAAAATATAAATATATGCTTTCAATTCATTGAAACGAATAAAATTCATAAAGTGAATGATTGGTCGTAAATTGAATTGATGACATAAAATATCAAAGGATTTGTCGTCGACTTAGCGCAAGCGGCGAAGAAAGCCAACCGAAGGCGAAGAGAGTGCGCAGTCAGTGACAGGCAAAACATTCGGCGACGGTCGGTGGGAAAGAAGCGAGTCCCGACGACGCTTTGGCGGAAGAAGAGGCGAAACGGAAGAAACGAGAGGATGGACAACGGCGGCCGATGAAGAGGCAGAGGAGGGCAATGGCCGTGCGGTGGCATTGGCATCTGACAATGAAATGAATGGTTGGGAGGGGGTGAGTGGGGGATTTAGGCGGTGCCGGTACTACCCAAAACTCCCCGGACTTTTTGCTATATACGCCGCTGGGGATGAACAACAAAAGTGAAAGAAAAAACAGGCAATAAATGAATGGCTCTGGCTTTGACCACCTTTGTTGTTGCAAGAAGTCCACAGCATTTTTTCGCCCAGTGCAAAAAGTGGAGCGTCCAATTCCAGCGATTCGGCCATTTCGTCCGTCTCTCTGTCGCATTCGTCGGACCGTCGCGCTTTGTTGGCGCTTCCGCTTGGCCCGTCGTCGGCGTCTTCTTCTGTTCGCTGTC
The DNA here is from genome assembly GCA_024500135.1 of Heterodera carotae. Lineage (NCBI taxonomy): Eukaryota > Metazoa > Nematoda > Chromadorea > Rhabditida > Heteroderidae > Heterodera > Heterodera carotae. The sequence goes on from JAKKIK010000360.1 coordinate 27,769, forward strand.
GCTTCTTCATCTGTTGGCGTCGTTTACGTTCCTCCTCTTCCGCCCTCCATTTGATCATTTGAATGCGCTTTTGGTGCCATTCGTCCCCGTCCCTTTGCCGCTCTTCCGCGTCCTCTTCGTCCCCGCCTTCGTTATCCTCGTCCACGCTGCCCAACAACTTCGCCCAGTCCACGTTCGCATCGGCGTGCATTCGAAAACGGAAAGAGCGGTCGCCATTGGCCCCCTGAACATCGTTTTTGAATTTATTACTCATTCAGAAAGGGCACGGTGCCATCGATTGATTGATTTGATTTACCTGTCCATGAAGGTCAGAGTCGGCAAAAAAAGCCTCTTGCAGTTTGAGCAGCTGTCGGTCACTGTCATCGTTTTGGTGCTTCAAAAACTGACGGACCAAATTTTCGCGGATTTCCTCCGCGTCGGGCAACTAAACGAATGCACAATTTCAGCAAATTGGCTCATCATTCGCGTATTACCTGGTCCAAATCACCCGCTTCCGCCTCGTATTCATCCAAACCTTCCTGAGACTCATCGCCCGGTTCAGAGCCCACGTCATCGCCCGACAGAGACGCTTCATCGTCGAACAAATCGACGCTAATTGTAAGCATTAAATATTTTCGGGTCAAAAAAGTGCCAAAGAGAGAATGATCAAATGTCCCAAAAAGCCGAGCTTTGGCTCCGAAACCTTTTGTTTTTAACTAAATTCTTCGAGTGATTATATTAGCAAAAAAGATTACAGTTTTCTTTTTACGGCCTCGTCATCCAAATTGCTTTCTTCTCTCCGATCTGACAACACTCTTCTCGGCTCTCTTTCATCTTCCACTTCTTGCGGCATTTCATCTTCCATTTCATTCTCTTCCACTTCTTCTTCTGATTCTTGCACGTAATCATCTTCTAACAGTCCCCTTTTCGCCTCCTCTTTCTCTTCAGCCTCTGTTTGCTCTACTTCTTCATCCTCCTCCTCCTTTTCATCATCATCTTCTTCCCTTCTATTCCCCTCCTCCAAATGTTGTTCTTCTTGCAATTCATCCTTTTCCTCTTCCTCTAATTGTTCCTCTTCTTCCTCCAATTGTTCCTCTTCATCATCATCCTCTTCTTCCTCCAATTGTTCCTCTTCATCATCAATCTCTTCTCCTTCTTCCAACTCCTCTTCCTCTTCGTCTTCCAACTTGTCTTTTGCCTTTTCCTCCTCATCATTTCCCTTCTTCAATTGCGTCGTTGCGTCTTTTTCCTCTGTTTCTTTTCCACTCTCTCCCTCTGCCTCGTCCAATTCCTCCTCCTCTTCTTCTTCCTCCTCCTCCTCATTTCCCTCATCTTCAAAGAGTTCGTTCTCCGCGTTGTAAAAGCTGTACCGTCGCTCCAATGCCTCGTGTCGTCGAGTGGCCAAACGCTTCTCCAAATCCTTTTTCACATCGTAATAACCTGATTTTGGGTGTATCGTTAGGCAGCAGCAATTTTCTTTTTTTAAGGCAACAAGGGGCGCGTACAGTCAAATGCTTGACTCTTATTTGTGCGAATTTTCTGAAGCTTTGACTACAAAAATCGCTACGTCGGCTCTTTATGGGTGTACGTTCTTGTTTTATTTAACCCAATCGAAACAATGTCCATTAATTTTAATTTGTCCCATGGCTTTCTTCCGTCCCCCTCTCTTACATTGCCTTTTTTGTTTGCGCGCACTTTCGCTGTAATTATGGACAATAAATGAGAGAGATTAAAGGCAGCTACAGCAATAACAAACACTCACTTTTTTGCGCGCTCCGAAAGTTGAATGGCGGCGCCGAATTTCTGATGAAACCATTCGGTCGCCGCATTTGGGCGATTCGTAGGCGACGGGACGGCGGAGAGACGACATTTTGTACCGTTAAACGGCGATTTTTGCATCTTTACTCTCTAATTGACAAAACTTTAATAATTTGCTTAAATAATGAAATAAATATTTGAATTAATTACAATGGCTAAAGAAAATTACAAATAATTATATTTCAAATAAGTAATGAAAAAATTAGTATTCTACAATGGTAGACCAAAAGTGAGGTTTGTAAAGGTAAATTGAATAATGAATGGTAAATACTGAACTCCAATCACTCCTCCAAGGCTTTCAAAAGGTCCAACTTCCAATTCACTCGCTGTTTCAATTCCAATTCAATCCGAAGTGACTGAAAATAAGAAAAAAATTTCAGTTTTTAACACGCACATAAGAGTGGAGGAAATGGAAACATTTAAGAATAAAAAATGGCCAAATAAATAAAATTATGCAATGCGTGTACAAATTGGCCAATTGTCAAACCTCCTCGAGCTCCCTCTTCTGTTGTTCCTCTTCTCGGGCAGCGTCCAATTTCAGCTGACGAAGACTTTCTTTCGCTTTTTCCAACTCATCCTTTTCCGCTTCTTCACACTTATCGTCCTGCGCAAAGTTCAGTTTGGCTTTCATCTTAAAATTGACAAAAAAATAAATAATAAATTGGAAGATAATAAGATTCTGTGCACCAATCGGTCAAAGCGCGTGTCCAAGTACTGCTCCATTGCGCGCGGTGCCATCTCGAGGACTTCATTTCGAAGTTTCTGTTCCTCTGCCATTGCTTCTTCGACCTTTTTCTCAACCTGATTAAGTTTTTCAGCGAGTTCGGGCAGCCCTTCGGCACTTTTGGGTCGATGGTGCAAAAAACGAGGCAGCAGCGACCTCGGTGGAGTGTTTTCCTTCGATGCTTCCATTGTTTATTGGCTAAATTGAATTACATTAATTAATTAAAGAAAAGGCTAGATAGAATATATAAGCGATAAAAATAAATTTCAAGAAAATCGCATGAGAGGGTGGAAAGGGCAATCGATCTGTGTGAAAATGCCAAAAAGGTTACAAAAACCGGCAACCAGTTTCACATTTTATTTCAAATTTAAAATTGCCAAAAAAGACAAAAATTCATGGAAAGAAATGTTTCTCTTTTGGCTTTTCAGTACAGCTGTCATTATGCCGCTTTTCAGTACAGCTGTCATAATGCACTAGGAAAACGGACGATTCTGTGGCCTGCGGTTCTCCAAAAAAAACACTCAAATCAGTTTTAATAAGTGGCCATTTTTTTTTTTTAATTATAAGCATTCTTAATGGAAATTGACCATCAACAACAGGACAGCATTTGTGAGAACATTGCGTCAATATCTCGCCATTTGAATCTTCCTTTGGCCGACAATTTGGACAGTGCTTATTTGACTCTTTTCAAAACAAAGGTTCGACTTGAATTTTCCATTTTACCATTCTCCATACATTTATTTAGCTCAATGATTTTGCGCGCGAAAGTAAAAAACACGAGGCAGTTCCGAAATTGTTACTTCCGTCAACTTTTTCGTTGGATGAAAAGGAATGGGCTAAATTTGGCAAATTCATCGACCTAATGAATGCCGATTATGCAGAGAGGGCTTTGTTGTTGAAGAGACGCGCCGAAGTGACCATCGATTCATTCCTTTGGTTTGAAATTTTGATTTGACACAGAGAAGACGGAATTGGAATCCCTTTCAATTCAAAATTAACGGCTCTTCAAATTAAGGTCGGATCGTGTGAAGCAAATGGAAGACAAAATTCGACACGTTCTTGAAGTCAGTGGATTTACAAATGTTCAATTTGACCCTGTTCATGCTGACGATGTTTTGGCTGCTAATTTGGGTGATTCAAATGCTCAAAAACGCACTCAACAAAATTTACAGACCTTTTATATGTTACGAAAACGAGTGACGCGAAACTCCGACGGGGCGCGCGCACTTTTGTAACGGACCATCGCGTAAAGGCGGACATTGTGCCTGACAGAGGGGGACGGACGGAACAATTGCAACCGATGCAGCGCGAGACATTCCACCAACAAGAGACACAACGACAACAACAGCAATTCAGGGGAGGAGGCGGTGGCGGTACGGGCAAATCCCATCCGATGATTGTTTTTAAGATATAATTATAATTTTAGGTGGCGGTGGTTCTGGTCGTGGAAGGGCGTCGGATGGTGGTGGAGGATGGAAGGACGGGAACAGAACCCAGCCCGGTTCTGCTGGTGGAGGAGGCGGCGGTGGCCCGGGGGGATGGCATTCAGGCGGTTACGGAAAGGGCAGAGGAGGACGTGGAGGAAGTGAGAAACGAGGCCGATTCACATAGGAGAGAATGGACAAATCATTGGGAACAATTCACTCTGCTGGTCATCCGTTTTCCGTCCCTTCGTTTTTCTTTTCGTGTCAATTTGGTTCGGTCAGAGCGCTCCTTTTTGTTATTGTTGTTTCAGCAATTTTAAATTATAATTATCTTTAAGTTGTATTATTCTTGAGTATAAATTATGTTTATTTCTTTCTGTCCATTATTTTTTTTTCGGTTTACACATTTATTGTCTTAACCTTACATTTTCTTAAAACATTTGATCTTTTACAATTGGATTCATTTGTTTTGCTTTTAAAGAGGCGCTAATCCTTGGCATGCTCATTCCGTTGGGTTGGCGTTGCTGTTCGGCAGTTCCGAGTTCAACAATGGCCAACGGCTGCAGAAAAACGCAGTGGAGAATGCTTTGGACAACAACGACGCGACTCTCATCCTCTGGTATTTTAGTTTGCATTAAATGGGCCTCTAATAAGGTTCACCATCCTCCAAATGATTATTAATAATTATGTGGACCCATTCCACATTTATTGCCTCAGTGCCTTTGTCAATGTACATTTCCCGCAGATGTGTACAAACATGACCACTTCCTGCATTTGCGCATTGACAGTGTTCACACTGCGCAACAAATGGTGACGCATTTGAGGTCCAGCGAGCGGAAACTTTTACTTCAAGAGCTTACCAAACTGAACGCCAAGGCGGAAGAGAGTGATCCTTCGCTAGAAGGTGCTTATGAATGATCGATTTCTGATTTATGGCAATACGTTGTGTAATAGGAAGCAGCAAGGGCATAGCCGGAGCATGGGTTTCAGTCTTTAGGGGTGCTTTTTCCATAGATCCGCTGTCGACGACCTTTTTTAAATTTATTTATTTTGCTCGTACCAGTCTGAATTGGGGTTTGGCTAACCGTTAGGTACCGCAGGGAAATTTATTTAGGGATTATAAATGAAATTTGTTAAAAGATTATTCGAATACCAACCACAACACTAAAGTGCATCACTTAGTTTGCAGAGCATCAGCCCTCGCCGGCTCAACACAAACAGTTGTTCATCGTCAACACCGTTCCCTTCATCGGATTCGGTGTTCTGGACAACATGATCATGATCTTGGCTGGTGAATACATCGACCAGGTTGGTTGGTTGAGGCAATTGCAATCACTTATATGGACACTCTTTGCACTAAAGTACCTCGGCATATGGCTTTGCATTTCCACGATGGCAGCCGCCGCGTTGGGCAATATTATCTCGGACTTGGCTGGCGTCGGGTTGGCCCATTACGTGGAGCAATTGGTTAGCCATTTGGGCTTCAAACATCCTGAGCTCACTTCTGTCCAGGTCGGTCAAGCAGATAAATCCGATTTCCATATTGTTTTTAGTTGGAGTCCAAAAAGGTCCGACTGACCGTTAATTTGGCTCGGGCTATTGGACTGACAGTTGGCTGTCTGATTGGAATGTTCCCGCTGCTCTTCTTCAAGTCACCGGCAGGCGAGGCCAACAAAACGCGTTTGGCATCATCAACTTAGCTGATACAGTAATAAAGAATTAAGAAAATGGCTCAGTTTTGGCACAACCGCCAGATATTTTTTCATTTCCTTCACCTATTTCCACCTGACAGCTCACCCTCATGTTTTTATTTTTAGTCATATTGTATTTTCCCAACATAAGGCCATTGCCCTCTCTAGTCAATCATCTCATTCGTTTTAGTCCCTCAATCTATACTTAATGTCAGATTTGTTGTTCTACTTATATAATAAATTTCTTCACAAAGCTATATCTCATTGTCGCCCAAACTTATTTCTCATTGATTGCATGATTGGCAAAAGGGTACTTTATACTTTTTCGGTTTGGATATAGTCGAAATAAATAAAACAGTAATACACAAGCATTTGAGAACGGAGTTAGTCATCATGTGCACAATGACGTTTAGCATCAATAGTTTCTTCCTCAGTCTCCTCCATAATCGTCGAACCAATCTTCAAGGGCTGTCCCTTCACGCTTTCATTCATCGACATATCGTCATCCATTTCCATCACTGGCGGGTTGAAGGCACAAAATGCAACAGAGCGACGTGGCGTCGAAGTGAAAGTTCCGGGTGCGAATTTTCCATGCGCTCCCGACAGAGTAATGT
>JAKKIK010000361.1:0-33914 GCA_024500135.1 Heterodera carotae
GCGAAATTTTGTGTCTGTGGACCCCCACCAGACGTGGGTAGGTTCGACGACGATTGGTGTGTGGTCGAGATGATGCGCTGGTCCATTTCCCGTACCATTTCGTCTTTTAACTGCGCCATTTTCATATCTAGCATTTTGGATATTTCCCCCATCCAATTTTGGAAGGGGACTGCGTTTCTTTGCTCTACGGCTGGGTCTGCGGTGTTTTCCTCATCTCCGACTGCCGCCTCATATTCGTCATTTTCGGACTTCTCGCCGTCTCCAGTTTGCTCTGCATTTTCGTCTTTTTTGGTCCCTGCCGGGTCTTGTGCCACTTTTTGCCGGCGGGTCTGCACCCCAGTCATTGTTTCTTGGCGAGAGATGAGAGCAAACCTCTCAATCACTTTTCACAATTTGGCGCTTTTTCTTCAGCTAAGATCCGGTGCTACCATGTGAAGCGTGCCAGACCCGAATATTGTTGCTTTCCCCTTTTTTCTTCTTATTCCTCTCAATTATTTCACTTTTATTCACTTAATTTGTATGAGGTCGGAGGAGAAAATTCAAAAAAAGTAACGAACAGTGTATGGAAAGAACAAAAACGACGGCAAAATCAATTACTTATTTAAATCCTTAATTTAGGTCAATTTGGCGGGATGTTTTCTTATAATTTCTTATTAATTTCTTTCCATCTTTACAGGTATGGTCGTAAGCGAAAAAGTTCTCTAGCAGGATCAATAAAGAATGCAAATTTATTCGTAAATTGTGGCAACCAAATACAGCTTTTAGAAATGCCAGAACCAAAAATAACCCATGAAATACAATTAGGGCGAGTTTGTATGATATAAATAATCATATGTTGATTAATTCATTTCGTGGAATTTATTGTCTGATAAAAAAAATACCCGAATAATGTTGAACCAAAAAATTATTGAGTAACTACTCCATGGGAATATATGGATTACGAAGCCCGATAGTGAGGGGGAAAACCAGGTTCGGACATCAGTCTTTTTTTTTATACTAACAACTGTACTTTTATAAAGCAAATAACTTTTAACTTTGTCAAATTTTTTAAAAATCGTTTAGTCGGAGAATTAATATTTTTAAAACTTACAAGTTCAGACTCTCCCAGGATTTAGTAAAAATAGCCGACTACATAAAATTGGAGCACAGAGAAGTTTCAATCTATGAATTTTTGAAAACATTTACGACGCAGAGATATTCAAATTTAGTTTAATTAAGAGCAAAAATTGAAATTCATATAAAAAAATCTTCCAGTGTTCATTGTTGTTGATCAGTCAGTGAACACTAACTGATCGCCAGCAGACCTCTAATTCAACATTTATTTTTTGTGCAATAGAGCCAAATTTTATTTCAAAAAACAGAGTACCAATATATTTAAAAAGTTGAAACTAATTTAATGATTAGGGCTGGTATTTTTAGGTAATACCTAACATTTTTGCACACTTAATACGCGGAGATAGGCGCGAAAAACGAGTTTTTAGCTTGGTTTGGAGCTTCTACATCCACCTTTATAATACCTATTTTTACCTATTTCTTAGGATTTTTCTACCTTTACCTAGTTACCTTATTTTATACCTATTTCGGCATTTTTGGTGCCCTTTTCATGCCTTTTTTGGCGTTTTTGCGAATTTTTTTTTGAATTTGGTAGAAAATTCGCAAAATGCACCCCCTAAAGATCGACTTTTTGATTTTTTTTTAAAACACCACTTAAAAACCGATTTTTTTGCCCAAAAAATTCAAAAAGTACACTAGTGGAAATCGATTTTTTTCTATCAAAAAGGCCCCAAAAAATTTTTGTTTTCTAAATTAAAAAACCTTTTGATTTCCAATAGTTTTTGTTTATTTAAAAAATTTTTGGCTTTAGAAGTCTTGAAAAATTCGTGTTTACAAATTTTATTTACCTATTTTGGTACCTATTTTGGAATTTTTATACCTATTTGATGCCTATCTTGAGATTTATTTAACCTTTTTAAGTACCTATGTTTTGTTTTTTCATATAAAGTTTTGTCGTGCTTATGAGCGGGAATTTTTTTTCCTTAAAAAATGGTACCAAAAATGGTGAAAAATTTTTACTTCAATTTCACGGCTTTTCTATCCAACCTCCGATTTTCAGTATTTGGTTTGAACGTCCCGTTTTTGCACTTTCTTTTGTAGCAGCTGGTGGTGACTATTTTCCTATCCATCGCCTTTTCTCTTACTTCCCTTTGTGAGAGAGTACTGGATTTTCAGTTGTAGCAGGAAGAATGAGAGTGAAACGAGAGAGCACTGAAACATTAAACATTCTCTCTCTTTCAAAAGCAACCCATCAGAAAATTAAAATAAAATCATCTCAAAAAAGAAAAATTTAACTGTTATGGTGGGCCAATGATGACTTAATCCGTGTTTCAGCGGAATTTGATTGAAGACAACCCTTGGCTGTCTGAGGCCAAAAAAATTTAATTGACATTCGCTGGAAACTAATTTATTTTATAAAGTTTTAAATGTGTCGTTGCCAATGAACGAAAAATCCAAAAAACGAGTAATTTTAACCAATGGCTGTCTGACAATATTTAATTGACATTCGTTAAATTTTAAGAATTGTGGCCAAATAATAAAAAATGCGAAAAAATGACTAATTTTGGATTTACTGGCTATATGTTATTTCGATGTCTTCAATCGCTAATTATGAATTAGTTCAAATCATTGGTTTATTAATAAATCGTTTGAATATGTGTGTTGGATTAAGTAAGAAATGCGGATTCTATTTTATCTCTTTTAGGAGCTCATAGATCAACAAACAATAAGTGAGCAGCGAATTTTTTGCGCCTTCTCCCCGTCGACCAACAAACAGTTCGACAAGCGTCAGTGCAAAGTCAAATGCCGTCCCTGCAAAATACATAATTATTGAAATTTGAATGTCGGGAGGAGGCGGGAGGGGGGGGGGGGGGCACGGAATGATTGTAACCAGAAATGGGGAATCGGAAAAATTTTTTTTGCTGGGGAAAGCTAATTTAAAAAAAAAATTCGATTTCGGGGGGGGGGGAGGAATTCCACCCATTCCACTCCCTGGTTACGGGTCTGCATGTCGGTAATATGGTTCGGGGACAGTCAATTTGCGGGGAAGAGGCAAAAAATCGGATTTTGCGAATGGTTTCATTCCGCTTGAATTGAATCGGATTTACCAGAGACTGATTTTCCGAAGTCTGAATTATCCTAAGGGCATATCCGCTCTGGTAGCCGCTGGTATCTCCTTTCGGGATTGTGGACGTGCCAATCTACACCTTGGCTGGTCACCACATTTTTGGACATGCACACTTTGTTCTCCGTGTAGGAATAACCGCCCCCGGTGATTTTTCCTGTAAACGTGCCAGAAATTAGACCATTCAATTTTTACAACACCGGGGCTTGCGATCTGCCACACGCCGAGAAAATTAGTCATTTTCAATGACAAAATTTTGTACTAGGTAGTCGTGCGTCCATTTTGATTAAACATGATTATTTCTCTCTTCCGGCAATTGTTTCGAGCAATTTTTGATTTTATTGAGAGAAATTTAGTGCAATTTCTTCGCTTTCTCGCATTATTTTCAATTCAGACGAAATTTTTTGCAGAGCGTGCGGTGCCAATAGACGACGCCGGGAAAAATTTTGAATGCCTCGGGCAGCGCCGGGGAGAATTTAGTGATTTCTTCAGAAAATAGCATTTCAAAAAAGTGTCATTAAAAATAGAAATTTGGCTTGGATCCAAAAATACGACAAAAATAAATACATTTGGCTCGAATCAATACGTTTTTAAGTACATTTAAAATTTGTAACATTACAATTCTTATTAATAAGTACAAATGGCACCTCTGTTATAAAATGGTCTCGTCAAATACGGGCAAAATTCCCCACAATTGACATCCATTTTTTGGTGTTACATTTTTGAATTTTTTTATAACAAAAATTGGGTTTTTTTTGACCCGATTTTTATTCCCAAACAGCCGCTGCAGCAATGCTTAAAATGTGAAAAACGGCGGCACACCTTTATGGAGGGATGCGATGTTAGTGTGACGCCTTTGGCCACATCGTGGGCCACAAGCGCAATCGGTGAGACGCAAATTGCGCCCACAACGGCACCGGCGCTCTCATGTTGGCGCAACACGTCGCCAACGCGTGGATCCTGTGATGTACTTCTTTTTGAGTATTGGCGCCGGCGATACCGCGAACTCCATTAAATCCCGAGTTGATTTAATCCCTTAAGTCCATTAAATCCCGCTGAATCCATTAAATCCCGACTTATAAATTCAAAAAAAAGTCAGGTTTGTAAAAGTCCCGACATTTTTTAAAGCGGGGAGGGATTGTTGTTTTTAGGTACTTATGTTTTTTTTTTTTTGTAAAAACGTACAGACGCCAAATTGTCGGATCCGAGCTGACCGCCCGGCATCACAACGGCCGAGTAGTGCTGTTAATTTTAGTATCTATTATTGTATTATTGTTAAATTAATTTTTTGTTCTTGGGGAGGGTGGGGGGAGGGCTTTATTGCCTAATATTTGAAAAGTTTATTAAATGCACAATTTTTTTTTAAGTAGTGGATATATGTAATTACTATTTGGCTGATCAAGTTCGTTATTTCACCTTCAATTAGCAATGGTCACATCAACACCTTAAAAGTTAAAACATAAGTATATGATGTGAGACATTCCGAGCATTTCATTTTTCGCGACAGACAAAAGTAGTGGCAGCTATCTAATTGGGAAGTGGGGCCGAAAGTCGCATTTTTGAGGTAGACTTGGCCGGGGTCTAGAAAAATGGGACATTCACCAAAAAAACTTTGTTGAAAATGGGCCACATTGCTTGGGGTTGGTGCATTGCCAACAAAAAATTACTCCTTTGGGCACACTAATACATTGAAAAATGCGAATTAAAAATATATTCATGGAATATATATATATATCAAAAGCGTAATAGCTGAAAAAATGGAAATGCGTTTAAAAATGTTCTGAAATCGACTTTTCATTCAATCAATCAGAAGAACGGCACAAAAAGTGCCGCCGTGCAGGCAGCGAGGCATTTCCCATAAGTCGTTTTGCATGCGATGATCGCCGGCGGCACAGCACCAACACGCGCGACACACGCCACCTTCGCCGCAACGCAGCCCGCCTGGCAGATGCCGTACGCGGCCGGGCCCGCGGCGCATTGTCCGATGAGCAAAAACGCAATGGCCACAAAAACAATAAAACTGAAAAACTATAATGTGTAAGAATTATTATCGATGGCGGTTAAAACGCCGTAGGGCTGTGGTTAATAAAAACCTTTAAAGATGCGGCTAATGGGCCTTGTAGCTCATCAGTGGAAAAGCTATCGGTACTTTTTCACTTTACGCTACATAAATTTTTTTTTTAATTTTTTCTAAGTCTTGTAGTATGCTTCCAGGGATTCTTGGCTTAACTGAATACGAATAATATGAACTCAATTTGGCTATTACAAACTCCGAATTTGAACAAACTATATGAAAATCTGAGTTTTGCTCAAAAAAAAAGTTACAGACAAAAAAATATTTGTAAGGGCCCAAAGTTAATAGTATCGTCGTTCCGGGGTTAGTAAAACATCAAATATTCGTGGTTAGTTAAGCCAAAAAACCTCTGGAAGCATATTTTTTATTTCGAAAAAATATTTTTTTTATGTGGCGTAAAGTGAAAAAGTACCAAGCTATCTTCGAATTGGATGAAAATCGTGGATTCAAAACCGACCCCAAGCTTTACCATTTTGCCCTGCTTTTTACTATATCAAACTGCAACTTACCCGTTGGACATCATTTTAAATGGCTTGACAGCAAATGAATTTGTAAAATGTGAGTGCTGTAAATGATTTAAATAGAAATTAAATTGGTGTACAATACAATAACAAGTACCAAGAATGTAACCAGATTCCGGGTTTGGATTATTTTATTGGATTTAAAAAGTTGCCACTGTTAAAATCCCATCGAAAAATTGACTCAACTTTCTTTATCCAAAAACCCGTCAAACTTTGTAACGACGACGCATTTAGTTTTGATGAAGCTAAAGTTAAGCAATCAGTAATGACTGAAGGTGCCGCAAAAAATTTACGACCAAAAATCCCAAATAATGATTAATTTATTTTTAGTTGTAACTTTTTTGCACTTAACCCAATCATTTAATTAGCTTTTGCATGAGAAGAATAGCTCTAAATCTTGGACATCTGAATCGTTACTTTTCTGCTTATTCGTGGATTTAAGCACACCTTAGCTTTTGACAAATAAACCAAATTTGTGGCAATTAGCTGACGACATTAAAAGTCAGGAATTTCTGCTAGGGGGCACCTTATGGGGTGCGCCATTTGGACGAATGAAAAAAAAAATTTGTTTATCTGATGGGGGGGGGGGACCGTGATCACTGATCACATACACAACAAAATGTGATGTAAATGTTGTTTACGAAAGGCAGCTTATATTTCTAAAAGAAAAAATCAATAACCTTTAGAGACTAAGCAATCGCGGTTCGGTAGGTAAGGCAAGTTTTATACATATATGCCGAACTATCTAATATATGGTGTTTTATCTTTGGCTTAGGTATAACCATGTTTCCTATATTAGAGCCCCCGTTGTACATAGCTGAACTGGTCAGTTCGGCATAGCCAGTTCGGCGTTGGCATTCGGAGTGGAACTAAATACTAAATCTACAATCTATGAATCACTTATGTCATTCAAAAGCTTTCCCAGAATTTTTTTACGAAAAAATAAGCCCCACCCTCTCTCTTTTGGGTAACCCTAAAATAGAGCCCTCGGGGGCTTAATCGGCAAAAATTCTGAAATTTTTATGGTGGGTTGATTCATGAATGGTTGTAAACTGTATTTCTCCTATATGTGAAACCCATGGGGTTATACCGCATTTCTATTTCTCATACCTCAAATTTATTAAAGGGGAATCTTTCTCCTTGTTTGCTAGCCAAATTGCCGGAAATTTTTTTTAGTAAATAATAAATTGACGGTTAAAAACAAGAGAATAGAATTATCATTGAATTTTGGTTCGGGGTCTAGCTGTGCCGGAAGACGACGCTGGGGAATATTTTAAAAATTTTAAATGAATTTTTTAATCGAAGTTTCGATGTTTTTTTTCTCGGCGATCGACAGAACGGAGTTTTATGGTTGGTTTTTTTAGACTAAATACCCAATTTAGGGGGAGAATTTCCGCGTTTATTGTCTGTTAATGAATTTTAGGAAACCAACATTTTCACGAAATGAAACGAGAAAATTTAATTAAAAGAATAATATTTGATCTAAAGAAACAATGAAAAGTGTATGAACATCAAAAACTATTGAACACATACTAATTGAGCCACAAACAAATCCAATCTCATCCAGCTTTATTCTTTCCATTCATACGGCTTTGTTGTGTTCTCCTATTAGGGGAAAGAAACTCTTTTATCTATTAGAGGGGGGAAGTCTCTATTCGAGTGACAAAAATTAAATAATTTATTTCCCCCGACAGGAGAACACAACAAAGCCTATTGAGTTGAAGCTGGTGACGATATTGGATTTATTTGTGCCACTTTTTAGTGTGTGTTCAGTTATTGGTGATGTTCGTATATTATTCATCGTTCCTTCAGAAAATAAATTTTTTTTGTCGATAGATTAAAAATAATAATTTTTTTGTCATTTTATACCAACAAAAAAAGCTGATCAATCTATTAATAAATTCATTTAAATTTTTAAAAATATTTCCCAGCTGCGTCTTCCATCATTTTGTTAACACTGTTTTGTCACGATAAGTTTTAAAATAAGCTCAACGGTAAGAAAATGAATTCTATCAAAAAGGGGACTCTATTAGAGGTTTAAGGGCAAACTAAATAATTTATTTCCCACAATAGAGAGAACACAACAAAGCCGGATGATTGGAAAGAATGAAGTTGAATTATATTGGGTTTAATTTGTGGCACAATTAGTATGTGTTCAATAGTTTTTGGTGTTCGTACATTACTAATTGTTTTTTAGAACATATAATTTTCTTTTTGCTATAAAATCAAAAATAATTTTTTGAGAGACTTTAGCACCAAATGGGCTTTTTTGAAGCAAAATTTTTAAAGAAAAATGATCAAGCTTATTAAATTTCTGCGTCTCCTCTCGTGAAAATTTCTTCATTTCCAAAAATTGATTATGAAAACAATATACGCGGAAATAAACCTCTAAAGATTGGGTAATTCCAAAAAATGCGGTTCTGCATCGCCTAGCCAAAAAAAACTGATCAAAATTTCAACAATAAATTTATTTATATTTTAAAAAACTTTTTCCAGTGGAGTCTTTTGGCAACGCCAGACCCCGTCCCAAAGTTAATGAAAACCTATTCTTTTGTTTTTAACCGTCAATTTTTTAAATTACTAAAAAAAAGTTTCCGGCGATAGGCTAAGAAAACTTCGCTTCAATTCCCCTTTAATTGAATAAAGATTCGATTAATTAAAAACCGGCGATTTATGCATTCCCCGACTTTTCAGCCAGACTTTTGCGGCCGATGCCATGTTTTGGTTTTACTGCCATTTAAGGGGTTGATCGGAACCGGGACGTCCAGGTTTTTTACCCGGAAAACCGGTTTCAAAACCTTACAAGCATTTTTGCCCAAAGTGGGCAACGCATTGGATGGAACAAGCCATGCAGAAAAGGCAGCAGAACTTTTTGAAATTGCAATTGGAAACCTCGAATTGTACGGCACCAAAAATAGATGGGCAACCCAATTCAAAATCGCTTAAATAAAAAATTAAAAAGAATTCGAATCGTCAGTCCGATCCGCCGCAACGACAATTGTCCAATTGGCAAAGTTTGTGAAAAAGACTGAATTTTTTTTTTTTTGCTTTCTGTCTTTCGTCGTCTGTTGCTGTGCAAAGTGTTGTGCTGCTGTGCTTACTAAGATGCCAAGATGCGCGAATGTGCCCAAATGTCCACCTTCGAACCCCAGAACCAAATTCAAACAGAAAGTCAAAAATTTTTAAAAAAAGTCGTGTAAACGAATTTCCTGGCGTTATCTGCGCACCTGTCCACAAATACGACACCCCATTTCGCTCAATTCCGAACACCATCCAAGTTGAACAAAATCGAAAATCGAGTTTTTATAAAATCACAATGAGCTTAAGCGAACCAAAGCTTAGCCTAAATTAAGCCTAAGCTTAGCCTTTGACTTTTTGTTCGAACTTGGACCCGGTGTTCGTAATTGAGCGAAATGGGTGTCTTATTCGTGATCAGCGACCCAGATAACCTCTAAAAACAAGTTTTCAATAAATTTGGGAAAAAATATATTTTGGACTTTTATTCGAATTTGGTTCCGGGGTTCGGAATTGAGCGATACGGTTGTCATATTCGTGATCAGCGTTCCCCATTACACCTGGTAACAGGTTTTATATGAGTTTTAAGAAAATGAAAATTTTCAACACCCCCCGCTGCATAAGTGCCAAACAATTTGCTTTAAAGAAACTATCAAAAAAAAAATCCAAAAAGTTAAGCCACCTTTTAGTCCTAGTCCCGATACAAAAAACAAAAGAATAAGCCAATGAAAGGGAAATCTTGAAATAATTGATGCTCCTTGGAGTTGAGCCAATCAGACAGCGCCTCCTTCCGCTTAAGTGTTTTCTCCTTTTGAGACCTTCCGATTTCCTCTAATAGAAGCCCACCCCCCCCCTAATTGAACTCCCGATTCTGCTGGATGTTTTCTTCTTGGAAATTTGAGCATTTTGGTCCTTGTCCTCGCTGTTGTGATTGTTCATTCCGGCACAAAATTTGTGTCAATGATTGCCGGCATTAAGATTATTAATAGAATAACAAATTTTGAGAAATAACTATTGCCATTTTAAATAGTAATAGATGTTTATTCTTAAAATTATTTTTTGATTATTTAAGTCGTGCGGATAATCCTCAAGCTAAAAGTGTGCATATCATTTATGCTGAATATGCCGAATATAAAGCAACATCATTGCTTATTTATTCTTCAAATACATTCTGCCGAAAGATAAGGATTTTGAAAGCAAACGCTTTTTCATAAAATTGACCAAAAAGTTTAAATTTCAAAAAGTTCATTACCTAATCAAAACTTTTTATTTTAGTAAAATTGTTGAGAAAAGGAGTCAAAGTTCGAATGACAAGACGCCATCGTGATAGCTAATCACCATATTTTCTCTAATAGAAACCCAGGGGATCTGTATATTTCGGCCTTCAAGAGTGGGGGCTTCTATTAAAGAAAATATGATAATATAACATTATTTTTTGCCAAGTCTGTCTCAAAAAAGTTTCAGAAACATTGATGATTAAAACTGAAAATGGCATTAAATCTTTGCCTTTTTTTGATAAGCCGGAATTCCAGGTCATTGGGGGCGAGTTGGCGTGCCGTGTCGTCTGTCTCTATCTCCCGATGAGTAACGAAAAGGTTGCCCAATGCCAATGAATGACGCGCTACGAAAAATAATACAAATATCGAAAATGCATTGGAAAACAAAATTGAGGCAAATTAGGCATTGATTTTGATGGAATCGATGAAATGCGCAAAAGTGCATTTAATTTTATAGTAATATTTGTGTATTAATATTTTAACGTGTAAGTGTTAATTAAATTTTTGTTTGTAGAATCGGTTAATTTAGTCAGTTATTTAAACTATATAAAATTATGTCGAAAGTGGCATTGTAAAGGTCGCTAATTTTTAAGTATAAGTTAAAATTCAATATCGAAACAGTTCGGGGTTTGGATTGGCGCGTCGAGAAAAAACAGTTTTTCAAAAGTTTTAGGTTTTCAAAAAAAACTTGAAAAAGTCGAACAATAATTAAAAGTTAACCCAACAAAACTGCCTATTCTTTGGAACTCCGAAATCAAAGCATCTCTGTACACTCGGCTGGTAATAAATACCAAGAAAATAGTACAAGCTTACCATATTAGAGCCCCCGGGCTATGGTTTATCCTTGCCTATCTCTTAGATGAGTGCGCGAAAAGGTCGGCGGCTTTGTCTCACCTTGTCTCATTCTTTATCAATTTTGCACGCACAATTGCAATATTTTTTTTTTCACTGATTTTGGGGTAAACTTAGTGGTGCATTTTTTTAAATCGGCCAAAATTTACAAAAAAAAATCGAACAATACCAAGCCAAAAAAAAAGATAAAACCTAGAAACCTATCCCTATACGACTTTTTTGGAATTTTTCACTACACTAAAATTTAATCTTGTTAGTGACAAAATAAATTTATACCTATTTTACGTAAATAAAAAATACACAATATATTTAAAGTGATAGGCATGACAAATTTTTTGACGTAAAGCAAAGACCACATCAACAGACAGTTTGAAGATCAAATTCATATACATACCGTATTTCCTCTGATTGAAGCCCCGGGGCTTATATTTTTCAATCTCCCTCTAGAGTGGGCTTCAAATGGAAGGGGGGCTTCAAATGGGAAGGGGCTTTAATTAGAGGAAATACGGTATACAGTAATTGAATTATGGGTAAGCAGAGTTGCACAAGACACTTCTATTGGTGTGAAAATCATTGCTAAATTCAGTGATAAGTGAGTAAATCGATTGATCAGAGTCATTGATTGAAGATTGATAATTTTTAATGTTTTGCTTTCTCACTGCCGGATTAGACATTTGTTCCAAGGCATTTGAATTATCCCTGACCCGCCAACATTTTGGCGTTCCATTCCGAAAACGCTATCCCGACATTGTATCCCCTATGTTTACCCAACGCGCATACCAGGGATAGCACCGGATGCCGAAAATGAAAGTGGAGAATCCGGAATTCCTGGCTCCCAAAAAAAGTCCGGAACTAAATTCCGAACCCTCAAAAGGTTTTCTGGGGCGCTGTTAAAAAACCGTATAACTCAGGCGGAATTTTCCAAAAAAAAAGTCCGGCCGAAAACCCGGCATCCGGTGCCCCCCCTGGTTGATACCAATTCCGATGCTCAACAACATGCATGTTATCCCTGATGGTCCTCGAAATGTTATGCCCGCCCCGACATACGGTCCCCGACAGTGGCCTCCCGACGTCCCAGAACGTTGCTCGGCATGCGTGTCATCCGCAAGATTCTTGAGGTGCCATCCCATGCCGAACCCCCTAACATCTTGTCCCCGAAAGGGTCGGGGAGCAACACTATTTTAGTTGGAGAACGATTAATGATTAAATGATACATGATTAGGAAGTTAAAAATAAAGTGTGATACAATTTCTGGCTCGAAAAATGTGAAAACTGTATTATCTATGGTAATCTATCCGAACACCGAAAAATAGCAGTAAAAGGCGACGTTTATTCGAAGGGGGGAGGGGGCTCTATTAAAGGTAGGGAAGGTAAAAAGAAATAAGAATTAATTTCATATCAATTAGTGTTGTTCGGCATTAGGCATGAAGGATGGGTTGTTTTTCAGTTGATATGAAACAATCTAGGCTTCAGGCAATGCAATTTTGTAATAATTTTATCCCTCACCCCATTTTTTTTTTAAATTTTCGAATGAGTTTTCAGGATCGTTGATTATGACAAAACTAAGAGCACAAAGTAACAACAACGAGCTGCAATTCGTGCTCTCGAAGTGTGTTTCTTTGTTATTCTCGAACAAATTTGTTCGTCGGGACGTCCGGGGTTTGTAAAATTTCTTTTATTCGAATTTTCGGCTGTTTAATGGAAAAGCACCAAGTGTTAATGCCCAAAAACGGTTCTGGGCCAACAAGCCTGATGCCCACCTCATTTCTGTTTCATTTTCTAGGGGTGGATTGTTTCAGGGCCATCCCAAATTTTGTGGAGTGAGTTAATTAGTTTGAATTTTTAAGCCCATAACTTTAAGTGTTTTAGCTTACCATGCCTAATTGTGGCTCCTAAACCACTTAGCTTTAGATTGGTGGAAGAATTTAATTAGTGAATAAAAAAGTTATGGTCCCGAAACGACCCCGACTCCTCCTTTCTCTGACTCCAAATTCCTTTTTCCTCTGACTCCTTTTCCCTCCCTAATGCTTCTTCTTCCTATTCTTCCGTTGCTGCTGCTTCTTTTTTTCTCTGTCTGTGTTCCTTTTTGGCGGCGGTGGCTCTTCACTGCTGCTGGACGACGAGCTTGACGAACTGCTGCTGCTTTCTTCTTCTTCATCGCCGTCAGTGTTTTTGTTATCTTCCTTATTTGATGCTGCTACTCCATTTTTTGTTCTTCCATTTTTCTTCTTTTTCATCTCTACCACCATTTTTGGTGGCACATTTTCTGCTTCATCCTCATCCTCTTCCGGCTCTGCGTTTGCTTTATTGGGCTGTTTCTTCTTCCGTTGTGGCTTCATCACCACTTCGTTGTGGTGCCGGCTATGATTTTTCTTGGATTTATATTCTATTTTCTCTAATAGAAGCCCCCCCCTCTATTTGAAGCCCTTTCGTTCGGTAATGGATAACTCTTTTATGAAGGGTTCAAACTAGTGTTCGGTCACTTGAACGTGCAGATACCGTTACCGTATTCAAATATTTGAAAACTATTTTCCATTTTTCTGGGTTTTGGTTCAATTTTTCAATTCTCCTCAAAAGCACTATTAGTTTTCTAGGGAGGGTGGAGGGGGTTCTATTCCGGGAGTCTTGTTTTCGTAAGCACAATAATACAGTTAGTACCGTTTTTTGTTTGAAACAGCGTCTGCCTCCTCCTCCTCCTCCTCCGTTGTTGATGAACTGCTTGAACTTGATGATGACGATTTATTATGCCGTTTTTTCACTATTTTTTTTTGTTTTTGTTTCTTGCTCCTCTTTGATTCTTTGCCGCCGGCGCCATTTCGGCTTTTTCTCGCTTCTTTGGCCCGTTTTGTTGTTGTTGTTGTTATTTTTGTTGGCTCTTCCGCCGACTCCCCGTCGCCACTGCTTGTTGATTCGACAGAGGCTGATGTTGAAGAAGCGGATGATGATGACGAAGATGATGATGCTGATGACTTGTCGCCGTCACCTTGGTGAAAAAAAAAACCCAATTGGTATTTAACCCGAAACTTGGGTGTTTTTCGGCCAAAAATCCAAATCGAAAATTTTAAGTGCCCGACCCTAAACCAGGTCACGAAATTTTTCGTGGTCCACTGCAACACTGACCAAGGAAGAAGCGTTCAGCCCAAAATCTGAGATCCCGATTTTTTTTTGTAACCCTAAACCTACATCTCAATTTTCAAATTACGACACGAAAAACAGAAATTTTTCCGGATCGCCACGACACTGATCAGTAAAGCTGCCAATTTTATGTAAATACATTTTTTTCCTGAATTTTACATAGGTAGTCTAATTAGTAAGAGAAACAACTTTTTTTTTGCTATATGTTTGTAAAAAAAGGGACTTTTATTTAGGCATATTTTTTACATATTTCGGGATTTTTTAGTAAATATTTTCAGATTTTGGGAAAATTGCTCAAGAATGCAATAAAATCAAAAAAAGCACCCCTAAGAATCTATTTTCCAATTTTTTAAAAATGCACCCCTGAAAATCGAATTTTATTACTCGAAATTCAAAAAACTTCCCCTTAAAAAAATCAACTTTTGGGCTCTATTAAAATAAAAAATTTATTTTTTTTAATTAAATTGAGTGTTTTATTTTGAATTTTTGGCTGTAAAAGTTAAAAAAAAACTGCAATTATAGGAAAAGTTTTTATTTAATTTACATCCCTAATTTTCGGATTTTTTCTACATATTTGGTACGTTTTTTCAGGTTTTGTACAAACTTATCTACATATTTATGTACATGTTTTGGCCATTTTTTTGTACGTATTTTTGGCAGCCCTAACTGATCAGAAAGCGTTAATGAATTGCACCTGCTGTCTGATTATTATTCATCGGTTGAATTTCGCTCCCCATTTTGTTGACGCAATATTCGACCAATTGCATTCGCACTTCCTGCGCAAATTGGGCACGTAAATTTTCACTGACACTGTGCCCGTTGATGATGCCACGTATTTTTGCACATTCCTCTTCACGCGTGATTTTCTGGTCCAAAATTGCGTCCTAAATGTGAATTTTTTTTAGAAGGAATTATGACGAATTTCCTTTACTATATAGCCTATCGGCTGTGGGTCTCCATTTTTCAACCCAATTCAAAATGGTCACTTATTTTCTGCGCGGGACGAAGGGCACAGAGTGGGAGTCCTACCAAGGGGGGGGGGTCTTTGTCAAACCAACCAAAACGGGGGGGGGGGATCTTTATTATAGGGCGTGGGGGGACTATTCAAGAGGGGGAACAAGACAACTCGCCGACGGCCCATATTTTTGGGCAATAAATTAGTGCACGCCTATTTTTATATTCTTGATATCATACAAAAGCTATATGTATTTAGAAGATAAGAATAAGCAAATGCTAAGCGGTTAAATCATTATAAAAAAATGTTATAAAAAAATTGTTAAAAAATCTGGCTTTTTCGGATTTGATAAGTCCTATATTTTTCAAAAACTGTTCTTTTGTTAAGCTTCCGCTTATTCCTATTTCCCAAAACGGATGGGGGGGGGCTTTATTATAGGCGTGAAGGAGGGACTCTATAAGAGGGAGGGACTTTATTTTCAAATCTCAATTTGGGGCTTTGCTAGAGGCGGGAGTGGGGCTCTTTTTTGTGTGCTCTATTTTCCAATTTCCCTCAAATTTAATTATTTTTTTGACACCTTAATTCTCCAATAGAGACTTCGAATTCGTGCTTGCATTTCGAGTTTAGTTTCAATTCGATCCAATGCTTCTGTTTTGCCTTGTTCAATTTTGGCTTTCCAATCTTCGTATGCAGCCTAAATATATTGACAAAAAAAATGGCAATTACTCATCATCTCTAATAGAACCCCAGGGGTACCCATTTTTTAAGATACACCATCGAGAACGGTTCAATTAGAAGGTGGGGGGAGGGGCTCAATTGAGGGAGGGTCCTATTTAAGCCAATAAAAATTTTCCTATGAATGTGGACATTCAAATTTGTGTTTTTTTTTGTATGCCAACAATTTAGTTCCATCAAGAACTTGGCGCGAAGAATCTTCAAAAACACTCTTGAACGTTTTGTGACTATTATTTTAAGCGCTGATTCTAAACACTTAGACCCATTGATCGAATGGTAACGGATTTACAGAGAATTGCCTGTTGACAAAGTAAAAAAATTATGTCCAAAAACTAGGGAAGGCGAGAATCGCGAGCGCCAAAATTGAACAGCCCGACAGGGATATTTAAATTTGAAAATTAAAAAAAAAAATTTTGCAATATTAAATATATGCTTTCGATTTTAAATCACTCGATTTTAACCGAACATTTGCGAATTTCGAGAAACATAAGCACCCACCAGGTTTAAAATTTTTGAGATCCGAATCTAAGTTTGTGGCACTATTCTGATCGGAATTTGAACAAGTCTGCAAAATTTTATTTCTGTTCATCCGAATATGTTCCAAAGATCAAGCAAACATTTTCGGCATTTTAAAAACGGCCGGAATACCTATTCGATTTTTGGAACATGCTTGGATGAACATTAAAACCCGAATTTGTCAAATTTGCTTGAAACACCGCATAGAACATATTTTCCCGTACTTTGCGGACATTTTTCAGCCCATATTTGGCAATGTTCGATTAAAATCCGGTGATTTTTTTAAAACCGCCAAGTGCTATGTAAAATGTACAATATAACGCATAAAATTGCCTTAATTGTTGCATTTTGACGGTCCGCCCATTTGGATCGAGCAGTTTCCAGTGCTGCTTTGGTCAGATTCTTGTTGGTCAACATATTTTCAAACTCATTTTTTGCCTCTATGGGCGCGTTGTTGAGGAACGGAAATGTTCGAATCAAATTAGTATTCATTTTCTGATCATTACTTAAAATAAAATCAGTACATTGGTTTACGTATAAAGCCCCCGGGATGTTCAATTTTCAACCACGCTCAGAAATGGGGGCTTTTATTTCAGTGGTAGGAGAGTGACTTCGTTTTAGGAATAATTACCCATGTTTGTCAACGTTGTTCGGGGTTACCCGATGCCGGAAAGTTTTGGCAACCCAAAAACCCGAACCCGAACTTTTTCAGCCCGACCCAAAAACCCGGCCCGGTATTTTCTCGATCCGGATACCGAATTTCTCTAAAAGCCGAACCACCTCTATTTGGCGCCCCCCCCTCGAGCCGTCCGGGGCGGCTATTTTTCAATACCCCCTCGAGGGGGGGGGGGGGGGGCGGCAATTGGAGGGGGGCGGCAAATAGAGGGGGGGCGGCTATTAGAGAAAATACGGTAAATATATATTTTTTTGCTCAATGCTCATCCTAACATTTCTAGGCCTTTTCCCCGTCCCTGCTTATGTACTAAAAATCCGCCGACCCGCCGACGCGACCGTCGAAATGTCAGTTCCCCCACTGTAATTAAGCCCCCGGGGCTTTAATATAGGAGAATCATTAATTATTTTTTTGAATTTAAATCTAAATTTAATTAAATATTCACCTACCCATATGCATATTTCTCCCTTTCATTTGTTACATTATTTGACTGAATGCTACTAATTTTTCCCGAAATTCGCGCAAAACAATGCCAAGGATTGATGGAAAATAGCAGTAAAAATAATAATTTTGAAATAGTATTCATAATTTTACAAGAAATTGCGCATTTTATCGAATAAATTAATAATGAATAAAATGAAAAAAAAATTTAAAAATGGATAAAAATTAAGCAAATAAAATTTTTGGGGGGACCTTTCTTTATGCGCAGACCAGCAGCAGAGCAGTAGCTAAAGAGCCACGTAGCAAAGGCGAAACATTTTGCGAATTGTTTTATTAAAAAAATAATACATTGCTTACATCCATCTGAAATAACAAATTGAAATGTATGAAACGAAAAAAGGATTTTAAATATTTTATAAATTAAATATTTTTATTAATTGCTAATTTAGGGAACGACCGGCAGGGACGGGATCACGCCAAGATTTGGGGGTTAATGTCCCGAGTAATTGAAAAAGATACTAAGATCAAGATGATTGGCTTGCCAGAACGCTTTTAAGCTAGAAATCCCGGTCAATATGGTCCCGTTTTAGTTTCGTTAATTTTTACCGGGAGAATGGGATTAAAGTTGCTTAATCGCTACCAAAATTTTTTCAAAGCCCCGCCGGCAACATCGACGCCAGTTCCATCGTTGACCCTTACACGAAGTCTTCGGTTTTGTTTTATTCGACATTTTTGGACCGGTAGATTATGGAAGCGCGGGTCTGGGGGGAGATCTTATGCAAAAATCGCCGCGCGGAATGTGCGTCAAGCTACCCGGAACCCGCATTCGTTCTAGGCCTAACCTAGGCTTGGCAGTCTGTGGTTCGGGTTTTGCTATCACTCTTCTGCGACGCGGTGCCGTTTTGACAAGCACATCCCTTGTATTTTCATGTATAAATAGTCGGAGTGTTAAAATTGGACACAGGCGGAAAATACGGTTCTCTGACAATCCGACATCCGGTAAACTTGACTCACATATAATTTAAGATAAAAAATGCAAATTATTGTAATATGTATATCTTGGTTGTTTCGGGTTACCCGAATGACCCGGAACCCGGTTTTTTTTGGCGATCCGAAACCCAACCCGAGCTTTTTTCAACCGACCCGACCCGAAACCCGACCCAAACTTTTTCGGCCGACCCGACCCGACCCGACCCGAAACCCGAGCCGATCTCTCGACCCGGAACAACCCTGATATATATGGTGCACCCGATATTGAAAATCACCCGATAGTGAGCGGACATTGGAGATTTTTGACGAACATTGCCAAACTTGGGGTTTAGAACATATGAACACCAAATCTGAGTATGGGATACGTTTTTCACCATAATTCGAACAAGTATATTAATTTTTAAGTTTAATGTTTATCCAAACATGTAGATACATCAAACAAATTTGGGCCTTTTAAAAACAGCAAATGAACTTTGAAAACCGAAATTTTACCGACTTGTTCGAAAGACGAGATAACATTAACCCAAACTCGGTTTTGAAGTTCAGACTCTTTTTACCCCATGTCTGGCAATGTTCGACGAATTTACCAATGTTCGTTTAATATCGGATGATTTTCGATAGGGTAGAGAGTAATCGGTTAACCGAACCGAAAACCGGCTTTGGTGGGCCATTAACCGAAACAGAAAACCGGGTGTTGGAAAACCGGCCTAACCGAAAACCGGGGTCCCAAACCGGTCGGCTTTCGGTTTGAAAAATAGTCCCCTAGTGATGGGATTTTTTGGAAAAATAATTTAAAATGCACGAGATCATTTGAATTACATGATACTTTTTTGTTTCACAAATGACCGAGTGGTTTGTGTGCGTAGGTTATGAGAATTTCCGTTCTTGTTCTATCCCGTGATATGAAAGTCAAAATTTTTCCCGACCTATCGGACAGCCAGACCCCTAATTTTCAATATCGGGTGCAACATATACACTTCAGCAAATCATTGATTGATTTCACTTAATTATTACCCCCTCCCCTCTACACTCAACTCACATTCTTCTAAAACTTAGGCACATATGCACCGACCTCTCCTGCCTCCTCTTTCGTGTTTTACGACCCTCCCCCCTGAAATTTTTAAATAAAGGGTCGTTTATAAGGTTATTTGGGACGCTGATTACGAATGTGACATTCCTTTTTCCCGGTTTCGATCCCGTATCAGGATTCGAACATTTGGCATTATATACACAATGAATAAGATTTTACTACCCAATTAATATCTTTTGTCACTGGTGATGCGACTAAAGCTAATTTATTGCCCTTTAAAATGTTAAAATTTTAATTTTAGCTTCGTTCTCTCTGATTTCCTAAGCCGTCGATTGGTTCTTTTCTTATTCTCAAATCCCTTAGGGGGTAACTTCTTCACACTGCAAAGCATTTCTCTCTCCGCTAAATTAATTGTTTTTAGCATTTTACTCTCGCGCCAGAAAATGATTGAAGACAAGACGTACCAGGATTTGGAGGGCGATCCGGGCCTTCCGTTCCTGGCCGTTACCCGCAAGTTGTTCAAGGTCTAAGGCTTCGTGGCCGCATAAGTTAAATCAATGGGCGGCGATAAGGCGACCGTGGTCATGATCAACCCGTACAAATGGCTGACCATTTACTCCGAATCGGTCATCAAAGCGTACATAGGAAGCTCCGTAAGAAATGTAAGTTTGAAATTTGTTCAAGCCCGTAA
Source organism: Heterodera carotae (assembly GCA_024500135.1). NCBI lineage: Eukaryota > Metazoa > Nematoda > Chromadorea > Rhabditida > Heteroderidae > Heterodera > Heterodera carotae. The sequence goes on from JAKKIK010000361.1 coordinate 20,084, forward strand.
CCAGAAAAAAAAATCGGGGGGGGGGGGATAGGTAAATTTTTTCAAATTATTGGTTTCGGGGGGAGGGGATTGGGATAATATTTATCCTGGGGAAAAAGAAAAATTTTCCATTTTTAAACATTTCGGGGGGGGGGGGGGGAGAGAGGGTAGAATTCCCCCCACTTCCTCCCCCCGGTTACGGGCCCGTTTTTGTTGATTGGAAGATATGCCGACTTTGGCATAATTTAACTCTTTGTGAACTGCTTGCTTAATCACCGTCTTTGGTATAATGGTACGGCACTCACTCATTGTGTGTTCAGGTGATCTCCTCTTCGCCATTGTCAGCGCTACTCAGCAGGCGGCGGCCGAAAAGACGGAGAAAAAAAGAGGGCCAAAAGGCACATTGGAGGAGCAAATTGGGCAGACAAACTTTCTACCAAATCAAAACGGGCCACAACCCGGGGCTGACTAACAGCTGAAGCTGAATATCCTACTACTACTACTTCTCTCCGGCAACCAGCATCAAAAAAAGTTGAACAAATGGCAACATTTTGCAGGCCGAATTGACCATCGAAGCCGTGGACGACAAAGACAAATTCCGACAACGCAAAAGGGATTTGGTGAGATGGGTTCGGAGACGATGAAGTGCAAAACCTGTTCAAAAATGTGGCAGGAATCATGAACCAAGTGGGACAACGCGGTTCTGAAAAAAACCTTGAATCACACACAGTTGGTACCACAGATTTGGGGCAGATTTGAAGGTGCCATCCGCCATCCATGTCGAGCACTGTGCCAGCCGGTTTATGTCCGTCGTACATGCCATCACGATAATTCTTTCAGCGTCGTCCGGCCCAGTGTCGGCGAGTATGAAGTCCTCACGCCGCTGTGTCCGTGTTATGAGCAATTCCATTGGGATCTCCACATCTGCAAGGGAATGGGGCACCACCAAACCCAAACCCGTTGCTTTTCTCTTCCTGCTGGCACTCTTCTCCAAATTTTTCAGCTTTGGCAGCTGAACTTTAGCCTGTTCACTTATGCCCTGGATTATGTTGCTGACGATTGCTCTTGGTGGAGTGTTAGCGCCCGTAGCAGCGGACCGCTTTATGGCGTTCTTGATTTTGATCGCTTCAATGCATGATGGAGAATGAGCATGGTTGTGTGGTTGTGTGACAGTCACGTTGTTAGCTTCGCCCGTTTTCGCGCTCCCTCCACATTTGTCCTTCTGGTACAAGTCACATCTCCAATAGATAATGTTAGCTGTGGCGCTGGTCTTGGTATAGCTGTATTTTTTGTTTTTTTAATGTACATAGTATAAAATTTTTAGCAATTTATGAGTGAGTTGGGTTGTTGGTGAGTTGGATAGTTGGCGAGTTGGGTGTTGGTGAGCTGGGTTTACACCAAAAATCTTATTTGGTCCATGAATGAGGGTTTATTTATTGGGGACACACGAAATGCCGTTCTTTTTAGCCAAGTACGAGTCACGTACCTAAATTCGAACCAATTCAAAAGAATGAAAGACTTCTTGAATAGGTCATATTAGTTTCAGATTTGTCATCAGCGGGGCTGTCAAAAATATGCAAATGCATATTTTTCCTGGATTCTATATGGTCTAATTAGTAGGAAAAACATCTTCTTATTGGTATTTTTTGGTATTTGCGTGGGTTTTTATGCGTGTTTTTCAATTTTTTATAGTTCGTACATCAGCAGAATGCCATCGTAGCTTTTTGAAATAAGACATCATTGAGTAAAATAAGACTTTGGAGTTAAAATTTATTTATAATGTAGAATCCGGAATTGACACAGGATTTGGGGTTATTGTATTAGTTTTTTATTTTTTGATGCAAAATTATTTATTTGTTGCCCCATAATTTTTAGATTTTTGTTCTAATATTAATAATCAAAATAAATATTAAATTAGGCTGTGTATTTGTATGCACTCTTCCATGTAATAAAGTTGCTATCGCGCAGATAAACTTAAGTACAATTTAAAATTTGTTCCAAAAACTATTTGAACTTCTTTTAATTAGAATTTATTTAATCATTTCCTTTTTTAGCTATTCGTTTTGGTATTATTTTATAATAATTACATCGCCATACACGATGATATGTCCTTCAGCTGCACACTTAACTAGATGCTGTTGACATCGAAGAACTTTCTGTGTGGGATCCGATAGATTGATAACTAAAAACAAGAAAAAATTGGCATAGCAAGTGGCATTGCCATTTCAGACACTTGGCCAAACATTGGTGAAAATTTGAAGCTTTATTCTATGTTACCGTAATTCCTAAAATAAAGCCCCCTGGGGCTCTTTTTTCATCCCTCTTGAAAAGTTGGGGCTTTATTTCAGGGAGGGGGCTCTACTTCAGGGGGGCTTAATAGCCCGGGGGCTCTATTTTTCAACCCTTCTGAAAAGGAGCTTTATTTCAGGGCGGGTCTCTACTTCAGGGGGGGGGGTGCTTTATATACCAACCCTTTTTTTATAAAATATGACTAAAAAGGAAGTTTTTGTCAAAATAGATTTACATTTTTTTGAGTTTTCTAATTTTTTTTAATATTTACCTGTATTATTTTTGTAATTATTCTAGTAGGGGTTAAAATATAATTTTTATTTATTTATTTCAATTATAGGTGATTTATTTTAATTTTCGGGTATTCATATTTAAAAAATCTTTAATTATAATTTTAGTTAATTTTAAATAGGTAAATACTTTTTGATCTATTAGGTAATTATTTAATTTATTTCGAGTTATTACAATTTTTTAGTCAATTACCGTATTTTCTCTATTAGACGCCCCCCCTCCATTTGACGCCCCCCTTCCCTCGAGAGGGATCGAAATTAGGCGCCCCCTCCATTTGACGCCCCCTTTCAATTGACGCCTCCCCCCAAATTTTTTTTTTTTGAAATACGCTATATAAAACATATAGCCAACCCCTTTTTTGTAAATAAGTTTTTAATGTAATTTTTGAACAAATAAGAGTGCCTAGTCACAACTGATTCATAATTTATATCAGTGCCTCTGATCTCGATGAAACCCAAGAAAACGAAGGACTAAGCCAAAGATTTGGCAACAAAAAAAAAATTTTGAGGATAGGACCCGTAGGAATATATGATTATCTGTAAATCAGATAGACCTCCAAACCTCGAATATTTTTGAACCAGCTCTGTAAATTCCAATGCAGGTTGGTCTGCTGGTTCGTGTTTGAAAACTAATTACAATATTTCAGATGGTCCGAAAGTGAATAGGTGCTATATTCGGCAGGAATTTTTGAAAAAATTGATTCGTTAAGTTAAAAATTACCTATGTTTATTTTTGGTTACCATGTATCATTCGTCAGAAGTGTGAATTAAAAATTTAGTTGATCGAAAAATAGGCGCCCCCCCCTCCATTTGACGCCCCCCTATTAGAGAAAATACGGTACCTATTTAATTTTATTTTGTATTTTTAAAATTTATTAGATGAATTAATTTTTATTTGAATTTTTGATTACTATGTATTTAAATTAGATTACCGGTTTTAGATGAAGATTTATGATTATCCTTGTTTTTTTATTAATATTTTATTTAAATTTAATACCTAGGTTTTAAACCGTTAGTTTGAATACAAATAAATGTTCTTCAACGTTTTGGTGAAATGTTCAGATCAGAAGTGTTTGAACGGGATTAGATTTACAACATATCTTGGAACAACTGAGCAATTTCATTAATCCAAGAAAATCCATGGACACATTCAAGTCAAGCCCGTATCCAAAAAAAATTTGGGGGAGGGGGGATTGATTTTTTTGTCTTCCTCATTCTTCTTACTCGGTCTTTTCTCAAAATTTTCACTCTCGTTTTTTCATTCTTTCTTTTCCCTTTTCTTTCTTTTCCACAAGTTCCCTATTCCTTTTTTATTCTCTAAATCCTTCGCTTTCATATTTCCTCTCTTCTTTCTCACTCACTTCTTTCATCCACTCTCTTCTTTTTCTCTCTTTTCTTCTCTCGATCTCTTTTTTTCCATCTCTCTCTATTCTCCTTTCTCTTTTATTATTACTCGGTCCTTCTCTTTCTTTTATTCACTCTCTCCTTTCTCTTTTTGCTCTCCTTTTCCTCTCTCAATCTTTATTTCATTCGTCCCTTTCTCTCTCCTCTCTCTCTTCCATTTATCCTCTTATTTCTTTCTTTTCTCTCTTAACTTCTTTTTCCTTTTCTTTTTATCTCTATTCTTCACTCACCTTTCTGTCTTACTTGATCTATCTCTCTCAACTCCTCTTCCTATTATTCACTCACTCTTTCTTTAATTTTTTCCCTCTCTTTTTCATTTATTTTATTAACTCTTTCTTTCTAATCTTAATTGGCCATAAAGTTAATCCGATGGGTGAATGGTGAAAATCATATTTAAAATTTATGAAAAAATTGATAGTTATATAGAGGAGGGTGCTAATTTTTTTAAATTTTTACCATCTCATATAAAACATGTTTTCATATGTTATTGGGTTCGCTGATCATGAATTTGACAACCGTTTCACGCAATTTCGAACCCCGGAAACAAATTCGAACAAAAAGTCGAAAAATCCAATTTTTATATCTAGATTTCCGTAAAATATGTACTATAAAGCTCAGAAAAAACGATTTGAGTATAATTTAGCAGGCGTAAAACTTTTAAATTTATTTTGGCTTCAATTTTTGCGGGGGGATAGCTTCTAAACGATTCAAATAAGCAGGCGAATTTTGTAAATTAAACCTAAATTTAAAAAAAAATTTATTTTGTGACTCTATTTATGCAGTTTAACCACCCGTTTTGGCATTGGATAAACGTGGATTATGCCTTTGCGCTATTTTCAAACCCAAATGTACGGGGCTCTTTTTCGACCAACTCAAATTTAGATTAACCCAAAATCCAAAGGTACGGGTCTCTTTTTCGATTTTTATTTTATTAAGGTGCTTTTGCAAAATAATTTTTTTTTTATTTATTTTAATCTTTAACTAATTTTTACATTAAACTTTGGAAAATAATTGTATTGCATTAAATGGAGTGTTTTTACCGCCTGCTTCCGCGTGAATCTGTTTGTAATTCGTTGTTGAAATTTAATGCCAATTTCTGGACATTTATTTTAATAACCCCAAGGGTAAACCAAAAACGGAATAAGCCATGTGCATGATAAATTCAAAATTATGGGCTAAAAATTTGAAAAATCAAGTGCCTATATGCAAAAAAATCATATTTAATATCACAGTCTTTATCAATTTCGTGAGAACAATTGCAAATCAGATACATTTCGAGGTGTTCGGGGGTAAAAATCATTCGATTGTTGGCAAAAATTTGCACTAAAGAAAATAAATCAAAAATTCTCTGAATTTAATAAAAAAATATAATTTTTTTTTTAATTTAATGAGCCAAAAAGTTGATTTCTAAAGGAGAAATTTTTTGAATTTCGAGTAAAAAAAAATTCGATTTTTAGGGGTGCATTAAAAAAAATTAAAAAATAGATTCTTAAGGTTGCATTTTCAGATTTTCTTGTATTTTTTTTACGATTTTTCTCAAAAATGCCAAAATATGTGCTAAAAAATCCAAAATAGCCCAAATATGTGCGATATGTTTTTATGTGCCAAAAAGCCAAAATATGTGTTTTATGTTTTTATAAGTCGCTCTAAATCAAAAATTGTTCGGAGAAAATGCTATTTTTGGGCTTTTCTCGCCATAACTAAGCAGCAAAATGTAAAAACATAAAAATCCTAGCTCTAATGAACAGTTCAAAAAATTAAAACTTTTGGATTCATCGAAAAATTTTTTTTACATTATTCACAGGATAATTTTGGTCGCAGAAAAGCAAATTGCAATACGATTATTTCTATCCAAAATGCCATTCTGCTGGAGAATCCGCTCATAATCATAACTCTTTAAAACTGGTATTTTATTTTTATGAATTCATAGATTTTTATTATTAATGCATTCATGCAAAGAAAGCATTGATTTTTATCGTTTCTTTTTTCACTTCTTACCCAAAAATGGCATCTCCGCAGGAGAAGCCACAATTTTTAGCCAAATATTTGATTGTTTAAAATAAGATGCTTTCCTTAATAATTTATATTAACGCATTCATAAAAAGAAAGCATTGATTTTTTTTGCCTTTCTTTTCATATTAATATTGTACAATTAAAAAATAATCTGCATTTAAACTCGACCATTCCTACCCAAAAATGCCATTTCGAGATGCCATATTTTTTTAAGAATAATTTTATCTATTGTATTTTATTATTTGATTGAAATGGAAAAATTTAAATAAGAACCAATAAAATATATTTTTGTAGGACATTTCTTTATTAACGAACGATTGATTCAATGATCTCCGACACTAATCAAACGATTTTCCGATTTGTTTTTTGGTTCACCATATCATTATGTTGCATGGTGAACATTACTGACGGCATGCCTTTATCATCAGGATCTTCATCAAACGGTAAAAATTAAAGGATTCAATTGAATCTGAGGTGCTAAAAAAAACCGCCGAGAGAAGAAAAAATAAATTTAACTTTATTTACAACAACAAAATTGGGAAAATGTGTATCATATGGCCCAGAGCCAAAAACACATAAAACTACGTTTATTAGTCGCTGAAAACGATAGAAAACTCAAAAAAAGTTTTCCGGCAAAGCGTTTAAACCGGTTTTTGAACCGGTTGTAAGAAATCAGCAGAAACCAGCCCAAACACATTCAATTCCTAGCAAATTTGGTATCAACCGACAGCTCTCGACGAGACAAATCGAGCTAGATCAAATTAAACTTGATCTGAAGCCATCTGAACACTAGCCAACTGAGTCCCAGTGAAAAATGGATGGCCAGTGTTCAGATGGCTTCAAATCAAGTTGAATTTGATCTAGATCGATTTGTCTCGTCGAGAGCTGTCGGTTGATACCAAATTTGCTAGGAATTGAATGTGTGTGGGCTGGTTTCTGCTCATCTTACCCATTTTTCACGACTTTAAACCGGTTCCAAAACCGGTTTAAACTCTTTGTCGGAAACTTTTTTTTGAGTTTTCTATCGTTTTCAGCGCCTAAGGAAACCTATAAACATAGTTTTATGTGTTTTTGGCTCTGGGCCATATGATACATATTTACCCAAAATTGACTCCGAGAATGTATAATGTGTGACACTAAAAGTCGAGATGATTTATTTACCTAAATAAATAACACTTTCCAACCAACCGAAACCTACCGGTTTTGGGACCTGGTTTGGTTAGGTGCTATTTTTTCGACATAAATAGAGAATTTGAAAAAAATTAGGGTTCATTGCACAGCATTTTTTCATTCTGAAAATAAAAAGATGCTTTTGGGGTGATACGAGATCGGGTTTCAGTATGATGGTGGGATCGGGAAAAATTTCATTCCCTTAAAGAATTGAATATTTAGAGAAAAGAGCATTTACAAATAAATTCTGAGTTGTTTATTTATCAAATCACAACCGACCGGTTTTGATCCCGGTTTTGGTTAGGTCGGTTTTCGACCCCCTTCCGTTCGTTTAACTGATGTCTCAAAAATCAATGATTTAGTAAAAGCAAGTGGGAACACCGCGCAAGAAGCAATGGCGGATGAATGCCAATTTTTGAATGATTTGAATGTCTATGAACAAATGAAAGCGCCCATTTTGGAGGCTGTGCGGAACAAACAAAAAGTTAAGAAACAAATCAAAAAGGCATAAATACGAGCTATTGGAAGGGCATTTTTTTGAGAGGAACCAGGTCCCCCGGTGTTTTAATTGACAGGAATCCTAGTACTGGGTAAAACGAAACCCTGACCCGGATGTGACTAGAACATGGGAATCCCGGCGCGATTTCCCTGGAATTGGGGTTCTGGTCTATGTCGGAAATTGACCAGGATACCGGAAAAGGCACCTGGAATTAAATTAACGGGTAAAAAGGAATCCTGGTTATATTCAAGGTTTTTTTTATTAAGTGCTTTTCAAGTTTTACCAAACAATTTTAAAAAATGCATCCTCTAAAATGATCCTTCTAAATGCACCCGAAAAAAAACACTTTGCAAAAGAATTGATTAGGTATTTGAATTAAATTAACTTTAATCAAAAACAATAAATATATTAAAAGTGACATTTTGGCACTTTTTGTACTTATTAGTCAGAAAATTTACTTGCAAAAATAAGTATATTATATACAGTAAATAATAATTCAGCCATCTACCGAAGCAGCCTTAAATCAACGCAAGATTTTACGCAAGGCCATGTCAAAAAAATTGATCCTCCAGAACATTGAGGTTATATGTTAAAATTTAATTATCATCCAATATCAGTGGGGATTCTAAATGTGAAAGAAAATTTCAGGACTTTAGACTGAAAATTGTCAAATCTCTTATTTTGATAAATAAGACAAAATTAAAAGTTTTATAGATAAGGATAATCGAGTAAAAAAAGGAATCAGAAAGACCTGGAACTCCGAATTCAGATTTAATTCTGGATTTCGCAGTTTTTTGTATATGTCATCAACTTTTAAAAAAAAACAACCGCAAAATGCAATAGATAGGCCATACAAAGGTTTTTAGTAGGGTTCCATAACGGAAATTTTTGTAAACAGGTAAAAAATCAGGGCCTTGTGCTGGTCCCGCAGAGCCATGATTTTTCTTAAGTCATTATTAAACAAGTGGGCTCTTCCTTTTCTTATGATGGAGGGGAAGGCTCCCGAAATTTTGGACACCAGAATTGGACACCAGAAATTTGGACACCGAAAATTGGACACTGGAATTTGGACACTAATGAAAACTAGAAACTCTAAAAATGGACACCTACACCAAGGATGAAACCAGATACCAAAAATAGAAGTCCGGAATTTGTTAAAAACTAAAAATCCGGTCTCTATTTATAAGTGTCGCAACTGCGCGACTGCCCAAGAAATGCCAACAGCGCAATGGCACCACAGCCGTGCCCATCATCAAGCGCTTTGACAAAGTGTCAACAGCGCGGGGTCTGACTACCCCTTTGGCTGCCGTACCAACACCGCGGGGCCTGGTGTGCCCCATCATCGAGCGGCATGGCCAAAGTGCCAACACCGCGGGGCTAAGTACCCCATCTTCGAGCGGCATGGCCGAATTGCCATCACCGCGTGGCCGAGTACCCCATCAACGACCGGCATGGCCGTAGTGCCAACACCGCGGGCCCGAGTACCCCAACGAGCGGCATGGCCGTAGTGCCAACACCGCGGGGCCGAGTACCCCATCAACGAGCGGCATGGCCGTAGTGCCATCACCACGGGGCCAGTACCCCATCAACGAGCGGCATAGCCGTAGTGCCAAAGCCGCGTGGCCGAGTACCCCATCAACGAGCGGCATGGCCGTAGTGCAAACACCGCGGGGCCGATTACCCCAACGAGCGGCATGGCCGTAGTGCCAACACCACGTGGCCAGTACCCCATCAACGAGCGGCATGGCCGTAGTGCCATCACCACGGGGCTGGGTACCCCATCAACGAGCGTCATAGCCGTAGTGCCAACACCGCGGGGCCGAGTACCCCAACGAGCGGCATGGCCGTAGTGCCAACATCGCGTGGCCGAGTACCCCATCAATGAGCGGCATGGGCGTAGTGCCAACACCACGGGGCCAGTACCACATCAACGAGCGGCATGGCCGTAGTGCCAACACCGCGGGACCGAGCGCCCCATGAACTAGCGGTATGGGCGTAGTGCCAACACCGCGGGGCCGAGTACCCCATTAACGAGCGGCATGGACGTAGTGCCAACACCGCGGGGCTGAGTACCCCATCAGCCAGCGGTATGGCCGTAGTGCCAACACCACTGGACCATTGTGCCTATCACCAAGCGCTTTGGCTGAGTGCCAACAGCGCAGGGCCATCATGCCCATCACCGAGCGGTATGGCCGTAGTGCCAACACCGCGGGGCTGAGTACCCCATCAGCCAGCGGTATGGCCGTAGTGCCAACACCGCGGGGCTGAGTACCCCATCAGCCAGCGGCATGGCCGTAGTGCCAACACCACTGGACCATTGTGCCTATCATCAAGCGCTTTGGCTAAGTGCCAACAGCGCGGGACCGTTGTGCCCGAAGCAACAAGCGGTTTGGCTTCCGTGCCAACACCGCGGGTCCTGTAGTACCCATCATCAAGCAAGCGCTTTGGCTGCAGTGACAACAGCGCGGGGCAGTTGTGCTCAAGAAGTTATCAAGCCGTGGCCAATCAGTGGTGGCCAAGACGCGGCAAATCAGTGGCCTGACCAACCATGGCCAATCATGGCCAAGCCGTGGACAAACATCAAAGGCACCATCAGCCGCGCCCAAGCCGTGGTCTAAGTGTTCATTCCATGGATAAGCAACAAGAGCACCAACAGCCATGCCCAAGCTTAGTCATCACTATAGCACCATCAACCGTGCCCAAGCAGTGGCCTAAGTAGCCAATCCATGGACAATCAACAAGAGCACCAACACCCGATGCTAATCATCAAGGCACCAACAGCCGTGCCCAAGCAGTGGCCAATCAGCCAGGGGCCAATTACCAATCACGCAGGGCCTGGAGTGCCCAAGTAACAACAACAAGCAACAAAATGCCGATGCGCATCGGCGGAAGGCCCACAAATGCGACGGGCTGTGGTGTGCCCATAAACCCACAGGAATGGCAGAATGCCAGCAATGCAAAGGGCGGTAGCATGCCTACAAACCCACAAATGGCCAAAGAGCCCGTAACCTGCAACGGGCGGTGGTGTGCCCACAAACCCACAAAACGGCCGGAAACGCAGAAAGCAGACGTAACGGAAAAGATGAGTCCAGACGGGACAGAAACGCCGACAAGCACGGGGCCGGAACCGCCGACAAACAAACGTGGCCGGAAACCTCTAGCGATGCCGACAACTCAAGCACAGCAATCAAGCGCTGGGAGTGTCGCAACTGCGCGACTGCCCAAGAATGGGCAAAAATCAATTGGGACGGGGAGAGAAAAGTAATCAATCAAGGGGGAGGAGAAAATGATCAAAATGGGATAAAAGTACATTCTCTCGCCCATTCACGTGATAACTTTTACCCACACATTGTTGCTCAAATAATATGCTCATTCCAATTTCATTGAATTGTAAACCCTATTTGTTATTCAATTGTGACCCCCTCAGATTTTGTGAACCCTATTTAACCACTGGAAATTGTACATTTAATTGGTTCCGAATAAACACTAAAAATCCCGACGATTGGGGGTGTTCGGACCCCTCCCCCTCCACTCTTCCCATCCCCCCATTCTGACCCAAAGTAAAGATGTCTGAAAGACTTCAAACATAAGCAACTAGATCATCACTTTTAGTAAACCATCCCAATTGCTAAAGTTTTTCATTTTTGTTCGTTTTTTAAACAATATTTTAGGGTCCAGTTTTCCAGTGTCCAATTTACCTTCGGTGTCCAAATTTCCATTGGTGTCCATTTTTCCGCTTGGTGTCCATTTTTCCGGTGTTCAAAATTCTGTTGTCCAATAAATTCTATTGTCCAAAACTCCGGACACTGGAGGGGAAGAGGGGCGGCTCAAAAAATGGAGGATGGGTGATCTTCTATTTTCATAAATACTGTAGTAAAATTTAGAAATCACTTAACTCAGTGTGGCCTGATGACAACACACTCCGCAATGAAAGGGTGGATAAAATGCTATCATTGCTTAATGTCCAGCATACAATTATCTATTTGAGCGTCAAATACTTTGAAATGAAGCTACAACTTGTTGAAGAGCTTAAAGAATTTCAGAGCAAAAGAAACACAATAGATGTAGAGGAACTTAGACAAAAACTGCTGAATGGTTTGAATCGTGCCAAAGGGGTGAGTCGGCTGAAGGGGTAAAGCGGTGTAAACCCAGCTCACCAACAACCCAACTCGCCAACAACCAAAAAATTGCTTGAAAAGGATATTGCATGGCATCTAGGCTTAGGCTAAGGCTAAGCTTAGGATAAGCCTAGACTTAAGCTAAGCTTAGGCTAGGCTGGCTTAGACTAGGCTTAAACTAAGCTTAGGCTAGGTTTAAAATTTTTGTTGGCGAGTTGCAAATTGGTGAGTTGGGTGTTGGTGAGCTGGGGGAGACTCGGAGAAAGCTCGCTGCGAGGGCCGGATTGGTTTGGCGTTGCTTCCTTTTTTTTATCAATTCGTTTGCATTATTCTTCTGGTTCTTGGAGCAAAATTTTCCCATGAATTTTTAAGAAAATTTTTTTAAATTTTAATTGGACCAAAGACTCATTTTAGCAAAATAGATTTTTTAGGGAGGAAAATTTTTTTATGGATGCACTTTTTCGATTTTGTAAAAATGGTTATTTCTTAGGTTAGAGTCTAAAAACTTGCAAAATGGCTACAAAAATAGAGGGGCTGAAAAGTATAAGTTCGCAAAAAGTTCAAACAAAATAGAGGCCAAATGTGCTAAAACAAAGAAAAACTTAACTTTCCAAAATTTTAATAGACTTTAAAACTTCTTACCTTTCGCAAATTTTTTGCGCCACGAACTTGGTTTTCAAGTCTATCGTATTTGATGTTCAAAAAAAAAATTAATTAATCTCTAAAAATCTGGCTCTAATCATCAGAGCTGTCAATTTTATGTACGAAAAATGGTTAAAATATGTACATAAATATGTTTCAAAAAAACACACTCAATTTAATAAAAAATAAAATTTTAAATTTTAATAGAGACAAAAAGTTAATTCTTTAAAAGAAAAATTTTTGTATTTCGAGTAAAAAATCCGATTTTTAGGTGTGCATTTTTAAAAAATTGAAAATAGATTCTTAGGGGAGCATTTTTCGATTTTATTTCATTTTTGTTAAGCAATTTTCCCAAAAAATCTAAAAATATGTACCAGAAAGCCCGAATATGCATAAAACTATGTACATTTGTAATATGTAGAAAATTCACGAAATACCTACCCAACTTTTATAAGCAAATGACAAAAAAAAAGTTGTTTTTCTTACTAATTAGACTAAGTAGAATAAATTATGTTTATTTACATAAAATTGTCAGCCCTGCTAATCATTAATTAATTAAGTCGGACAGCTACACTGTCTTCCTCTCCGACATTGTTGTTGATGAGGTGTTTTGGTTCCACAGGATGGTGGACAAGATAAACGGTTCTACGGACTATAAAATGGGCGTGGAAAAATTGAAGATTATCACCATGGCACGGAAATGAAATTGGATCAAATTTTGCGCACAGAGTTAATGAAGCAACGACAACACAACATCAATGACGACACCATTTTAGATGAATCCATGCAAAAGACCCTTGCTAAAATGGGCTTCACGGAGTACATCCAACAAGAACAAAAGGAAGAGAATGCTACGGGGCTTCTCTTACTATTGGTTTCTTCAGAGCATTAGTCTTTTGATTACCGAATTCCTAATTTAAAGCCCCCCTGATCTAGAGCACCCCCTGAAATAAAGCCCCCCTTTTGAGAGGGGTAGAATATAAAGCCCCCCCTGAAATAGAGCAACCCTTGAAATAAAGCCCCTTTTTCAGGAGGGTTGAAAAATAGAGCCCCAGGTGCTTCATATTAGGAATTCGGTACCTTACTTTTCTAAATTTGTAACCCGAAGGCTTATTTCCGACCCCATCTAAGGGGCCGTCTATTATTTTTTTATGGCTGTGAGGTTGGGTTGCCGCAGATGATCCATCCGATAATACCCGAAACATCTTTTTTGGGCAAAACCTAATCCGGAACCTTTTTCATCCGACCAGATGTGAAATCCTACCCGTGGATAAAAATATTTTTACTTTTATTGATTATTATTTTAATTATTTTCTCGGAGAAATTGCGAACTTTTTGTTTACTTTGTTTTATATTAAATGAGCGAATATTGAAATTGGTTAGCGTTGATGCCGCCTGTGTGCGTAAAATTTGGCGGAAAAACTTTC
>JAKKIK010000362.1:0-33913 GCA_024500135.1 Heterodera carotae
GAATATGTTTTATTTTAGCAAAAACTCGGAAGGCTGAACGCGTTGGTATGGCCGGTGGTCGTCGAGACTGTGAAGGAGCGCATTCGGCAGTCAAAGCGCCAAATTGTGGTCATCGATGCGGCACTTTTGCTGGAGGCGGCCTGGGACGACTATGTGAACCAATTGTGGACAGTGTTTGTGCCGAGAAGGGAGGCCATTGCGCGCATCTGCGAGCGGGACAAAGTGTCGGCGGAGCAGGTCAGTCCGATGCGAGTGGGTGCATTGACCAACTTTGGTTGATGAAAACTCCAATAGATTTCCGTCTCGACATGTTTATGTCCGTCCGTCCAATCAATTTTTATGAGTCCGAACCAACAAAAGAATCGCTGGGAGGAGGACATAAATTTTTTCGGAGGCTAAATTTTTTAACAGGTTTATCTCATATCAGTTTCTTACACCATCCATTTTTACAGGCTCGTGAACGCATTGACAAGCAGCTGTCCAATGCTGAACGAATTGCGCGCAGCAATGTCGTGTTCTGTTCACTGTGGGACTACTCGGAGACGGAAAGACAAGTGCAGAAGGCGCTGGACACCGTCAAAAGGCAATATTTGAGGGAAAATAATGCGTAGAGGGACAGCCTTAGGACGAAGGCAATTCAGTTTGATCACTTTTTGTCAACGATTTTTAATTTTTTTCGTGCACATCAAATTGTAAAATAAATGTATGTGCGATGATAATAATTCGTTAATAGTATAAATTAAGAGCGATGAACGGATATTAATTTGGTATCCTATTGCGTCGTGTTCCTCTACCTTTGCCGCAACTTGAGCTGTTGATTGGTACCAAATTTAATGGGATCGGTCCACGGATTTTTTTAGTCAATTTTATACAAACCGGTATTTTTTTCATAATTCTGATACAAGCATATAAACCGAACAAAATCGAAACGGTTTATCGAATCGGTGCTCACATTCATACACAGTAAATCGACGGCATCCATCATAAAAGGTCTTTCTCAGCTCTTTACACCCGCCGTTTTTGTGCCAAAAATGGAGTTAACCGGATGGCGAAGGAAAGAACTGAAAGAAGAATGGGGGAAATGGCGTTGAGAGTCGGCCAAATTTGAGTGGGGTCTTGGCCGAAGACATATCGATTTATTTTGGGGTCTCGGTCTAAAGTTTCGGCTTGTGAGAATCTAGTTTTTACCGGGTTTTGGTCTGCAGTTTTGGAGTTAAACCTCAGAAATGGCGTGAAATTACGGGCCTCGAGGATCTCTGACAAACAGACAGAAAAAAGCGTACCGAAGTGAAAGGCGCGAGCGACGACGACGGCCCGCAGCAGTGGGCGACGACGGGTTATGGTCATTGGTGCTGTTGGGGATGTCAGCGCCCCGGGGGACTACGGCGGACGGTGAGATGACCAGCGAAGGGCTTGCGGCGGCGTTGCGCTGTTTGGCGGTAAACGGACTGCTGCTGCGCCGGGTCAGATGCTGCTGCTGCTGTTGGTCAGTGGTGATGTTGTCGCCCCCTTCCGAAGCAGTAACAGCAGCCGCGTTTCCCTGCTGATCCTTGCAATTTCGCGACGACATTTTGCGCAAAAATTTGCCTGCAATTCATTGGCGGGGGTTAAAGTGTTGAAGAACAGAAAGCGAACGAGTAAGCATCGGAAGGAAGGGTCCGAATCATTGGGCTTTTTGGGTATGGAAATCCTTTTTTTTTGAAAGCCAAGATTCCAGACTTAGTTTTTTCGGATCAGGGGGAGCAATCATTGCCTGATAGCACATAAACCAACGCACTTTTCTCCTCCGAATTGGCCCGACTGTTCGAAATGGAAGAACGCGGTCGAACGTGCCGAATGGACCCGCTGCTTCCGGTCAACGACCGCCGTTCACTGGATTGAGCAACAATTGAGGCACTGCAACATGCCTAGAACGGCATAAGCAAATGTATAAAAAGTGCCAGTTGCATGCCCAGCACCAGCCATCCGGCGCCAAGCCCGGCTTGCCGGGGGACCAGCGAGAGTGCCGGAAAACGCCGCCGGGTCTTATGACCCGCAACAGCCAACGCCTCTCAGTACAAGGGCTAAACTAAACAACATTTACCAGTGTGGACGAGTTCTCCGCATCTTCGTTGTTGTAGCTGGTCGCCTCCTGTGCAAGTTCGACAGCGCCGGCACTGAGCTGAGCAGCGTATTGACCACTTGACCAAACCGTGTGCACACTCTGTGTTCGGGTTTAAGATTATGTTAAATGATGGTTGGCGTCCTATTCCCAACATCCATCCGGTACAGTTCTACACCCAACCATTTAAAACCTTACGCGATTGTCAAAATTGTATTGTGAGCCAGCAATCGCCTGAATGGATGCGTCTTCCGTGTTCACTTTGTCAGTGAGGCTCACCAAACCTTAACCAAAAGGATGTAAAATTGGATTTTAAACACCCAAAAAAACCACAGACCCGAGGAGGCAATGCTTTGGCGTCGATGATGGAATGACGATTTGTTTGACGTTTTCTCTTCCTCCCGCTGTTGTCGACTCTTTGTCGTCGTCCGTTTGTCACCGCCACCATCAGTTGATGAGCCTTTGTCACCGCCTCCGCTAAAATGTTGCTGCAGAACAACCCCTTCACCGTACGCCGCGTCAAAGTCGGACGACGACACACCGTTGAACAGCTCGTCGTCGTTATTAACTGTCGAAGCATTGCCACCGCCGCCCCCACAGCCGCCGTTACGGCAGAGACTGCAATTTTTTAAGTAATGCAAATGTTCTGAAAATAAGAGAGCAACTCACGAAAGTGGAACCACACCGTACACATAGGCCAACATAATGGGCACACCAACGCCTAAGGGGAAGAAAAAAACATTAAAAAATTAAACATGTTATTATAGGAAGTGTGGAAGCAAAAACCCCACCAACTGTCAGTACAGCAAGCACCGGTGACACAATGAGCGACCCGCACACGCCCAACACAGTGACAAGACGGCGCTTCGTTTTGGACAAATTGGCAAACCGTTGGTAGGTCTTTCTGTAGACAGTGTTTGTGGTAAAAGTAATGTAATAAAAAAAAAACCTTCCAACAAAAATCGGGACACCGCAAATGATGCCTGTGAAAAATGGGAGCGGTTGATTGATTAAAAACGATGTATAAGTGTCATATTTCCCAGCATTCGAACCATCTATCGGCCATTTTTTGAAATCTTGGTGTATATTAACCTGGCACGGCCAGCCCCGCGATCAGCGCAATGCCCAACGGTGCACCGATCAGTGTGCCGACTTGCCAGAGTAATTTCTTTTTACGCGTCCACGGCTTTTTGCCCCAAAATGTGCAACCCGTGGGACTGAAATCTTTTAATGCAGATTTTGTTGTACAAAATGACAGTATATGACAAACACATAAATGACGAGTCTGTAAATGCTAATTGTGCATTTAATTGAAAAGCATTACCTGAGATAATGGAGCTCGTTAATCTGCTTCAGGCAAAGCCAACAAAACTCGGCACTGCACAGCACGCATTGCATGTGATTGCACGAGCCATCATTCATCTGAAAGAAAATGAGAATCCAAGAAATGACCTATGTCGGCCAAATGGGGGAGATACACGCGTGCACTAAGCTACGTGGAGTCAGCCCATGGTAATAAAATGACCTACAGTTTGTCATTACGAAAATACCTGGTTGTAAAGTTTGTTCAAAAAAAACCAATGCCAAACAAACCTTCATAATCGGAACACCGCATCGCGGGCACGCCTTGGTCACATCTTAATGTCCAATTGTTCGTGTTTTTTTATACAATCCCCGCTCCCCCGATCCCCACCGCCGCTTGTCGTCGGCGCAGTTTCAGCGGTCAAAAGTGCTGCCGCCTGGGCCCCAAATGCACGAAGGCCACCGCCGGAGGAGTCGGCAGACAACAGCTTGGCGCGAGCCTGGTCACACGTTTGGCTGGGATGCCAATTGTTTTTGCAATGACTAAATAATATAAGGGGGAAAAAAGAGACGCTTACGCATACTGATACTTCTCCATGGCCAAAAACGCCCGCACTTACTAGCAGAACATTGTGTTGCACCGTTCGCATTGAAGCTGGGGACAGGCGGCACATGAATACGCGATCACGGCATACCTAAAATTAGGAAGAAAGGGATCAAAATTAACATGGGCATGGTTAACGGTAAACCGTGTTAATTGCCAAGATAGAAATTTAACGATGCCGTATTTAAACAATCGATGGGAGCCCAAAAATTTGCGAGTTTTAGGATCCAATTCAGAGAGAGGGGCGCCGGTACACAACAGCAAACAAACAGTACGTGCAGTCGGGCGCCGGACACCAACGCGCGTCCGGGTCGGTGGAGAGCGCTCGGCGCAGCGCGAACATTTCGTACCGGTCCAACAGGCTGGGCTGGCACTCAAGCAGTGCATGGATATCACTGGCATGCAGCAAGGCGGTGCAACTCGGGCACCTGTCGAAAAAATGGTCGCGGGTTTTTTTTTGAATTTCCATTAAAATAAACAATTTGGTTCACGCACGAAATGTTGGTGCGGCTCTCCATGATTTCGAGGTTCAAATACTAAACAAATGTAAGATAAACGGGGATGAAAACAAACTATGAATTCCAAGAACAGCTAGGCACTAAGGTAATGAAAAGAATAGCCCACCACCAACCCCTAGTTTTAAAAAAAATTTAAAGGTTTCCAAATAGGATTTTTTTTAGAATTTCCTGCCGAGCACCACCAACAAACCTTGACCAGGCATGTTTTGCATGTGAGATGGGCACATGTTTGGAGCTTGTGAAAATTGCTGGGATGCTGGCGCATGTAACACACGGGGCACTCGCGCAATTTGAACTGTTTGTTGCCGCCGGTGGCGCCACCGCCCGCCACGCACAAATTGCCGCCACTGATGCTGTGTGACTCCGATGTATGGCCACCCTTAAGGGAGTGGGTAGGGGTACGCATGCATTATCTTGATGCATGCACACTGGTCAGGAGGGACTATTGTAAGTGTGCATTTGTCAGGGACCCTATTCGACGTTTAGCTATGATATTCCCAGAAAATTTGTCCTTAAGAATCATACCGACGACGATGCTGTTGTTGTACTGCTTGCACCGCTCTTGATGGACAGTTTGTCGGCCGCCGCCGCAGCACAAACAGAAGTGGTCATACTGCCGCCGACGCAGGCTAATGCCGGCACCATGCCGCCTCCGGCGCTGTACTGACTGATGCAGCCACCGTTGTTTGTGGTGTTGCTCCTGTCCATGACCAAAATGGGGTGGTCCCCACCAGCACCGCAATGTTGTTGTTGCTGATGTTGTTCACCCGTAGTATTGGCACAACCGCCTCCGCTATCGCCACCACCACCACTACCACAAAGACTCCTTAGTGTCGTTGAGAGTCGGTGCCCTCCTCCGCCTCCCTTGCCACCGTCGCACTGCAGCTGTTCATCAACAACGCCCCTCTCATCATTTGTTGTCGATGTTGCCACCATTTTGTTGTCACTTGGTGGTGCCGACGGCGTCGTTTGTAAATTTTGTTGTTCCTGGTGATGCACAGCAGCAGCAGCAAATGGGAAGGCAGCACTACTCACGCTCAGACTTCGGAAGCTTTTACTGAAAACAGTAAAACACAAATCAAAATACTACCAAATTAAAAAATGAGACCGGAATTAGAATCCAGTGTTGATATTGACCAGGATTCGACCTCCCGTTTTGACCAAGAATTTTACCTCCCAATTGACAGGATTTTTACCTATTTTTACAGGGATTTACAAATGAAATGCCATTCGTTTTAGTTGCAATTTCGTCCCATTGGCATAGGTTGTACACCTGTCCCATGGCCCCAAAAGACGCGACGAACCCGGAGCCCTCCGTGCGCGTTGCTGCCGGCGCAGTGATATTGTTAAGAAAGGTGATCACGCTAAGGCGACTTCGCTGTACACGGGACGGCTGTTGATGCTGGTTGTTGTTGCTACCGGCTTTCCGACGTCCCGCCTTGAGCGCCGTCGGCGTCAATTTGTTGTCGTCAATGTCATCGCCATCATCTTCACTAGCGCAGATAGGATTTGTTGTCGTTTTCTGAAGCAAGGAAAGTGTGAACGAAACAACCAAGAATTAAATTTTGTGAAAACAATTAACTAAAATTTGTCACAAAATTTGCAGGAAATTTTTATCAAATGTGCAGATAGGTAATGGACCTGAGCACAATTCAGTGTGGAGCACAATAACCCTACTCATTTGTCATAGTCTTCGGTTATGTCGCCGAAAACCAAGAAAAAAGAACATGACGAATTTTCGACATTTTTGGTCGTTTTTTTTCTATGGTTTTGGTATGACAATTGTCTGTCTCAATAAGAACAGTATTTTGATCTCTTTAAAAGTGCACATTGTGCTCTTCTTTTATTTGAATATCAAAAATCAAAGTACCCCAAAATTTTGGAGAAAACCTTATCAACCTTTTGATCATGAAAAGTGCACATTGATAGCCACGAAAAAAATGCATAGAATTTAACATAATTAATTCTGATAATAAGACACTTTTGCTGTCCGTTCGCGTCCCCTCCAGCCTCCGATACACACTGACTGAATTGTACACCCTGACCGGACGGACAAAGTGAAAGGCGTGTTCGCGCTACGCTTCGCGCGTAAAAAAAGATACCCTCCCCCCATTTGACGTGTCAATAAATAAACCATTGCACATAATATTCTCTGTCCATCTCAAAAATAGCAGCGCCGCCAGCCATGGTTTTTTTTGCAAACGTTGGGTGTGTGTGTGCGCGTGTGTAATCCCTTCCATCCGTTCAACAAATCAATCAATCAATGCAATTAATCACAAAGTCACACCATTTTGGTCAATGCATGTTGCTGCTGTTGCTGTTGCGAATGCAGAACACCACCGCCACTTTTCTGCTTCTTTTGTTCACCACCAACACCATTTTCATGACAAAACGGCGGCGGTCCATGTCCGTCAGAGGCGCCCATCGCCATAAAATGTGCCGTAACTATCGCCTCCTCCTCCTCCGCTTCGCCGCCATTTTTATGTTTTTCCGTCAAATGTTGCTGCCGCTGATTGTGGTGGTGGCGATGGTGGTAATTATGATGAATGGTCGTCGACGCGCTGAGCAATGCTTGCCCCTCATCCGCACTTTCCATAACAATGTCCAAATTTTTCAAGCATTTTGAGCCACCAATGCTACCGGATGTACTCATATGTATGTAAATGTTTATCTAGATGATTGTCTAATCTGAAAATTGACAGGGGAAAATATTGGCAGTAGGTACACATAAATTAAATTTGTTTTTCATTTTGTTAATGGTGATTTGGTGATGATTGATATGTGTGTGAAAAGGAAGAAAATAGCAAAAAATAAATAAAAATATATCAATGACACAACAACAAAATGAAATGGCGGACGATGGATGAATGAATGAATGGGTGAATTGATAAATTGAATGGAATGAATGAAAAGCCTTTTGGTTTTGTGGGGGCGGAGGGAAATCATCGATTAGCACAGCCCCCAAAGGGCGAGAGAAACACGTAAAAACAGCAGCAAGCAGCCAACAACAGCAGCAGCACAAACAGTAGTCAGCTAACAAAAAATAAAGAAAAGAAAATGAAAGAGAAAGGAGAGACTTTCCGGTACTAAAAAGAGACAATAATAAACGATGAATGATACACCTCCTCCCCCTAGGGGTTGGTTCGGATGCAAAAGTGTGGAACATCCGATTTTTTTAATTATGCGTGAGATCCAGGGTCCGAATAATCCGTAATTTCTTAACAATGCCTCAAAAGTCAGATTTCGTACACCAAACGGTGCACACAAATACGGAAACACGGGATTCAACAACGAAAAGTCTAAAAAACAAAAAAAAAATTTTGTTTACTCCGTAAAACATAACGCCAAAAGGTTTAATTATTAAAATAAAGCATTAAATTTTAAATTTATTTCGGACGCCACTTTCAATTTCACTTTAAACGTTTGCGGCACGGACATTTTCGGCGCCGATTTTACATACACAAAGTTACATTTTACATCTTTTATTAAAAAATCATTAAATCAACAAGATTTACCAAATTATTTTAATCGCAACAGATATATTGTCGATAGATCCACTCATATTCAAATGCATTAAGCCCTCCTTTGAGGAGGTTGAAAAATTAAGCCCCATTCTCCTCTAATAAAGCCCCCTATCCCTAATAAAGCCCCCTTCCCCCCTAATAAATACGACCTTCCCCATAATAAATCCCCATCCCATTAATAAAGCCCACCTCTCCCGCTAATAAACCCCTCGAGGGGTGTGCGGGGATTTAAAACAGCGGAGCCCCCCGGAGGGCTCTAACACAGGCAATATGGTACAAATGTCTGACAAAAAAAAAGAGAGCGAAGGATGGGATGATTCAGTCTGTTGTGGGTCTTCTGCTGCTGCTGCGGCTGCCTTCGCCACATTTTTGCGGAGGAATGTCCCCACCGCCGCCGCCGCCACTGCTGCTGCATCGCCGTTGACGACGAACCTCCGCATAATAGCCTAATGAAATATGCAGGGATAGGGTTTCCGAATTTACAGGGGCCGCTTTTTCTTGGATTTTCGACTTTTTAACGCGGGGATAGGGTTTCCGAATTTACAGGCAAATTTACAGGGGCCGTTTTTTCTTAGATTTTCGACTTTTACGCAGGGATAGGGTTTCCAAATTTACAGGGGCCGCTTTTTCTTGGATTTTCGACTTTTTTAGGTAGGGATTGGGTTTCCGAATTTACAGGGGCCGCTTTTTCTTGGATTTTCGACTTTTTTACGCAGGGATAGGGTTTCCGAATTTACAGGGGCCGCTTTTTCTTGGATTTTCGACTTTTACGCAGGGATAGGGTTTCGGAATTTACAGGGGCCGCTTTTTCTTGGATTTTCGACTTTTTTTACGCAGGGATAGGGTTTCCGAATTTACAGGGGCCGTTTTTTCTTGGATTTTCGACTTTTACGCAGGGATAGGGTTCCAAATTTACAGGGGCCGCTTTTTCTTGGATTTTCGACTTTTTTTTTGATAGGATAAGATTTATTGTACCCCTGGGCATTCAAGTTAAAGAATTATACGGTATTTGTTTCGGCACCCGGATTTCGGACCCCCTGGTATTCGTGCCATCAAAAATTCAATTTATAGGAACGATTAGGGGGTGGGATTGGTGCGACTGACCATCGCGCACATTGCTGAACATCATTTCCACGAGTTCGGCCCACGCTTCAATGGCTTCGGTTGGCTGTGATAAGAATTTTCGTTAAAATTCATAAAAAAAACATATCCAACTTTATCCGGGTCAGGGTATCCATGGTAATCCCTCTAATAAGTTATCCGATATGCGATCCAATGTTTGCTTTTTGTCCAATATCGTATTTTTGTCCGAATTGAACGGATTCAGGGACCAACATTTGTCCGAATTGTACGGATTTAGGGACCAACATTTTGCCCGAATTGTACGGATTTAGGGACCAACATTTGTCCGAATTGTACGGATTTAGGGACCAACACATATCCACTAACACCCAAAATCCCCATAAAGGGGATATATTTGTAGGTTACAAGTAGCCATCTGTCCAATATCATACTTTATCGTACGGATTTAGAGACAGCCGATATATCCCGGGGGATGTATTTTGTTCAAAATGCCACATTTCAAATTTGCGCAGAGTTTGCCTACCGAATGTGACGCACCGTCGAGGAACACGCATTCCGTTGCTAACGAATTGGCAATTGTGGCAAAAAAGTCCGCCTTGAAGCCGTATATGCGTCTGTTCACCTGTTCAGCACCAAAATGCACACAGCGCAGGCGTATCTGTGAATGAATTTTGGGGAGGGCAATTAGAGTGGCCACTAAAGGAGCGATCAATACCGGAAAAAGCATATCACCAATATATCCCCATTTTGCGGGTATGTCCCCTGACCCGTCCCGACGATATCCCGACAAATTTGGGGGACCAATCCGACCTACAACGCATGTTTTGAAATAGTAGTGCTTCATCAAAATTTTGAAATATTACACAGATATCTTTGTGACAAATGACACTCTCCCAAAAATGACTAATGACTAAATCCGACTGACAAATCTCGACTACCTAACCTAAAAATTAAAAACCCAGGATTTGGTCGAATCTTAATTTGTCAAACCGGCATTTTGTCAGCGCGCCGCGCAGTGATCATAATTCTTTTTAGTCCCCCCTTTCATTTTTTTCCCCCTTATTTCTCCCCCCCCCCCCCCCCCCCCCAATTGTACCCCTCCTCAGTTGTGCCCCCCTCATTTGTACCCCCCCCCCCAATTGTATCCCTCCTCATTTGTACCCCCCTCCCCAATTGTACCCCCTTTCATTTGTACCCCCCCCCCCTCATTTGTGCCCTCTATTTCCCATCATCTCCCACCTGTTCAGCATTTTGCAGTGAAGCGAGCACATTCATGATGAAATGATGAAAGAGCGCGGAAAAGTGTGTCCACTGTTCAGCAGCGGAAAGATTGGCACAGAAAGTGCCAAAGTCCGAGCGCTTGTGGATGGCACGTGAAAGGACGCGTCCGCTCAGATCGCCCTTGGACTTGTCCAAGCAGGACAGGATCAATTGCTGTGTGGGAGGTAATGTCAATTAATGCTTATTTGCATTGCTTAGCAAACTTAGGGTGGGCTTCAAATAGGGGGTGGGGCTTTATTTTCAATACTGCGTCGCGAGAGGGGTTCTATTAGAGGATGTGATTAAATTGGAGGATGGGATTCTATTAATTAATATACGGTAGGTTCCATTTCGGGACGTCATTGGCCCGGTTTTCTGGAGAGTCCCTCTTTGGCTGGGATTTGGTAAATCCCGCATTTATGGACTTGATTTATCCATTCGCTCAGATCAGCCGCCCCACCACTACAACGCACACACCTGGGCTGAGTTGGATATACGTTTTTTGCCAATTATTGCCAAATCGGTTGTCGTCTTTCGCTTTGTCGCCGATGGCACCGCCGCTGGTGCCGTGCCGACTAATTGGAATGACTGGTGGCCAGGTGAAAAACAATTTGTGGCGGCCGATATTGCTGCAACTGAACTCCTCCGTTTTGTCGCTGCCGGCATCAACAATTTGTCTTCCTTGTCCGACTCGGCACTTTTGCCAAGGCCGAAAAGACTGAATGCCAATTTAAGTCCGCCAAAGCCATTGAACGAATTGGCAGCTTGCGGCGTTGTAGATGATGAACATTCAACGGCACCCGTTGAAAGCCACTAAAAATGTGAACCGCGCGGACAATGGCATCCAAATTCGAATCTCGGCACCCATATGACGCATTTTATAGCGTGAAGGGCGACTCGAGCGTCCCAAAATAGAGACCACCCCCCTTGAAAATAGCACCACCTACCAAGCTGAGAGCCCCCATTTCTCTCCGAAAAAGCCCTCCCCCCCATCGAAAACAGAGGACCCTTAAATAGAGACACCCTGAAAAATCCTCACCCATCAAATTGAAGAGCCCTCATCCCCTTCCGTAAAAGCCCCCACCCCCTTTCCCTAAAAACAGAAGCCCCCTTAAATAGAGACTCCCTAAAAATAGCCCTACCTGCCAATTAAGAGCCTCCCTGAAAATAGCTCTCCTGCTCATTAAGAGCCCTCTGAAAATAACCCCACCCTCCAATTAAAAGCCCCCTCCCCCCCTCTCCGAAAAATAGAGCCCACCTTTTGAGGAATGGGGGAGAGGGGTTGCAAAAAATGAGCCCCCCGGCGGCTCTAATGCCGAGATTGCCTTCATCCAGCTAAAGTAATACCTGCAGTCCCCTGGCTGCTTGTCCAGCAGCAGATGCTTTTCCCTGGAATGCTTTTCGTCTCAATTCGGCTGCGCCATGCAATTTGTTTTTTGGATTTTGTTGTTGGTTTTCTACGCCTCCTCCATTCTTTTTTCTGTATCGATGAGGCGTTCCATTGTTGCTGATCACCATTTCGTCATTTCCGACCACATTGATCGCCCGATCACTTCCGCCACCACTGATCGCCACCCGATCAATGCCACCGCCTCTGATCGTCCGATCACTTCCGCCGCCACTGATCGCCACCCGGTCAATGCCGCTGCCACTGATCGCCCGCTCAATTCCGCCGCCTCTAATCGCCCGATTACTTTGGCCGCCTCTGATCGCCCGATCATTTGTGCCGCCTCTGATCGCCCGATCACTTTGGCCGCCACTGATCGGTGAGGGTGGGCAGGGCGGGAGAACGCGTTGCAGTTGTGGTGGTTGTTGCTGCTGGATGGACCTCATCTGCGACGCATTGCCGTTGTGGAGAAAGTCTGCAAACAAAAAATGATTGATAATGAAAATGCTCAACAGTGACAATTGAATGGCTCCTTATGTCAGAGACATTTGGACGACAAAGTAAGACAAGTCAAACCCTGAATTAACCGAGACGAATGGACGACATATAGAGACAAATCACCCTCCGGGGACAAATTCGGAAAGAGAATAGGGATATAAAATCAAATATTAATTTGTGGTGCATCGAAAACGCACCGGCTATCAACTGATCAGTGCTGGCGGACAATTGTCGCGCCCGTGTAATCGGTGTCATTTTTGTTGTTGATCGATTGTCGCAGTGCCAAAGTGTGACGCCGGCGCCGGCGGCGTCAACAAAATCCGCTTCATCAACTACGGCACTTTCGCGCGCGCTGAGGGAACGGCTTTGAAAGCACAGACGGGGCGGATGCAAATGTTGTTGTTTTTGTTGAGACATTTGGCCAAAATAAAAATGGACGGGACGAAAGGGCGACAAAAACAAATTTTGCCGAAAATTGGCACAATTTGCTCCGCGTTTGCTTGCCTACATATATAAGAGTTTTGCCAAAAGAGGGCGGCGTGCCATCGGACAAAAAATGCCATTGTGGAAAATTGGACATAATGCCACACAATGGAAAACTAGACAAAATGCCCGATGAAAGGCTTTCAAAAGGACATTTTGGTACGGGACATTATGTACAATTTCTTCATGGACATTTTGCCTAATTCTAACATTTTTGGGATGCAATTTTCCATTATGGAACCTTTTGTCCTTTGGATTTAAGCCCCCCGAGTGGCAAAAAAAAGGGGTAATAGCAAAGAGGAAATGGGAAACCCTTACGGGCACAATTATTAATTGGACCTTAAATTGCCTTTTCGGGACAAAAAAAAATGATGGAACAGCGGAAGAGAGAGAAAGAGAGAGAGAGAGAGAATCGGTGCGCGACCAAAAACGGCACCGGAGGGCACAAATAATTTATCGGGGATAAAAAGTGTGCCCTGCAAGTGGCACAACCGAATGAGATAAGCTAACTAAGCGAACATGCAAGCGGAGCAATGAATGAATGAATTATACCGCCACTCCCCTTCCCCCCCCCCCCGCGTCCAACAACCCCCGCGGATTTGCCCCTTTGGGGGATACTTTTCATTTCCCGTTTATTCCGGCTCAATCCACCAGCGCGCTGCCTGTCTGGCACATCTGTTTGTCTATGTCTCCACTGTTTACGTGCACCCTCACTCGCTTTTCTTTCCTCGGTCTGTCCATGTCTCCACTTTTTACGTGCACCCTCACTCGCTTGCCTTTCCTCTGGCTGTCCATATCTCCACTGTTTACGTGCACCCTCACTCCCTCCCCCTTCCTCTGTCTGTCCATGTCTCCACTGTTTCCGTACTTCCTCACTCCCTCCCCTTTCCACGTCTCCACTTTTCCCGTGCTCTCTCCCTCCCTCCATCACTCCCGTTCCGGTCCCCTTCCCTTTCCCACTAATTGGGGCCGGCCAAGAGAAGGGCATTTTGGCTGGCTTATGTGTGTGCTTGCTGTGCCGTTTGACACTGTGCCATCGCCGCCAGGGAAGTAGTAGGTGAGGCGATGATGAAATGGGAGGAGAGGAGAAGTCGTCAAATGCTAATCAAATGCTAATGTAAGTGTAAGCGCCTTTGCTCGGTGCGGCGCGACAAAAAATAAATAATCAAATTTGGCGGCTCGTCACGCCGTCGTTGGCATTTTGTTGCTGTGTGTCGTCAAGCCCATGGCGCCGCCGGGGGGCCAATTTCTTATGCATATTATATATATTTTATTCACTTGAAGTGAGTGTCAAATGGTGGTTGGCACTTTGGTAGTGGCGATAAATTTGCGTCCGATTTTTAAATTTTTGAATGACAACGTTTCATAAAATTGTAAAAAAGTTAGAAAGGACGCCCAAAAAAGTTAAATTTTTGTTCCCCCCCCCCGGCGACTTTCGGGAGTGAAAATTAAAATCCCTCCCCCCTCGGATATGGATTTGTAATCGTGCTCCCAGAGATATGAGTTTCTCCCTAATTTCATATCCCCCGGGGACAGATGAGTTTCCAACCTTCGCCCCCGGGGGGTCGATGTTCTAATCGTCGCCCCGGGCATGAATGAATTTTCTGATCATCGACCCCCCGAGGCTGGACGAATTTTTGTTTGGCCAATTATTAGGTAGGGCAAAATGTACGGCATTTGATTTACACCCCTACCTACATAAAGACATGAGTTTTCTATCAAATCCTCCCTTTAATTAAGCCCCCTTTTTAGGATGGTTGAAAAATCGCGGCACCGGGGGGCTTTATCACAGGTAGGAAATACGGATACGGCACTTTGCCAGAAAAATTTATTGCCTAAATCGCAAAATAGGCAAATTATTTTATTTTATTTTCATTCTTCGGCACATTTTGCCAATAAGGCACAAATTGCTGGTCGCCATTCATTTTTTAATTCAGCGGTTTAACGATTTCCGCTCATTGCAACCATTACGCGGAAGGACGGCGCCGGCGGCATCATTCGTCAGTCTTTTTTTTTTCGCCGCTTTGTCTCTCATACGCCCCGCGGGCGATGGGGCGCCCATTTTTTGGGTGGCCCCCCAGGGGTAATTCTTGCCTCTATGTAATTCCAACGCCCCAAAAATGGAGGCGGAGGCATGGCCCTGCCTTTCTTCGCTTCCAAAAGTTCGTGTCGACTTTTTGGACCACCAACACAAATAACATTTTTAGGAGTCGTACCTCTTTTTTTGTTTCCATTTAAAAAAACACACAAAAGTTTGTGCCAATGCCAATGGTCGACGATGGAAAACGCCGGGGGGTTGGGGCGGAACAAAGTTTTGTTTAGTGGAAGCGGCGGTGGCGGCGGTGCCAACGACGGACGGCACACACACTGTCTTGGCTTTTCCTTGTCCCTCCACCGCTCCCTGCTTTTTCCTCCCTCCTCCGCCCGCTGATTGTCCCCTCCGGCGTTGCCCGCCGCCCGATTGACTCGTTCGGTTGTCCGGTGGCCATTCGTCAATTCGCCTCCTCTTTTTTTCAAAAATGCCCCAGGGAATGCCTCCCCCCCTCTGGCCCGACCAAGCAACAGCGAAAATGGATGGCCCCCGCCACCCCCAGGGGATATGCCCTCCTACCACACCAGCAACAGAACAATGGCACCTTCCCCCCTCCCTCGTCCCCCCCCCCACGTTATCCCCTTGGCCCCCACCCCGCCCCCTCTTGCTCCACATGTTCCCCGGATGCATTTTTGAATGAATGGGCGCTGGGGGGGAGGGTGAGGGTGGGTGCGTGTGTTCCGTGCCGTTGTTTCCCCCCTCCTTCGTTTGACGTCTCCCTCCGCCGATGTCCCTCCCCCCCACCCTCCCCTAACCATTCATTCGCAGATTTTTCACTTTTTGAGGATTCATCAAAATCTCAACCCGCCAAATTTGGGCCACCCTTTTCCGTCGTCCTCTTTTTTGTCCATAAATGTATACATAAATTTTATTCAAAATTTATTTGCATTCACTTAGTTAAGCGGCTAACCCGCGTTTCCGGCGGATGCCAAATTCGGCATGAAAGTGCCTTCCTCCCTCCCACTCAAAGAAGGGAAGGGGGGGGGGGGGGAGGAGGGGACGGCTTAGAGGAGGAGGGAGGGCACATCTTCCCCCCGCCCGCCCATGGCGCCCGCGGTTTCCGACCGGCGAGGGCACACATTTGTTGTTGCTGTGCCCCCACTATTTTTCGCTCCCTCATTCGTCCGTCCTCCACCCGCCCTGTGCCTTAGTCCATTCGTCCGTCGTCGTTTTCGGCTTTGCTCCTCCTTCGTTCCAAATTGCGCCCCCCTCGGCGTTAAAAAGCCTTTTTTTTTGCTGGAGGGGCCGCCATTTGTCAGCAGTAGTCACATTTCATTTGTGTATGTGTGTGTGCTTTCGGCTTTAGTGTGCCCCCCTCTACGCATTTGGTGCCCCCCAAATTTGTGCCCGCAACATTTTTACGGCGGTCACCGACCAAAAAATTCATTAGCCCAAGGAAAATTGTCGACGAAAAAAAGTGCCAAAAACGACTCACATATTTGCTGACATCCCCCAAAACATGTCCGCAAATTTTTCGCTACGGTCGTTGACCAAAAAATCATTAAGTCCAAGGATTTGGCGATCAAAAAAAAGTGCCGAAAATTATAGTTCCTCACGCCGAAAAAAGTGCCAAAAAACGGTCTACACTTTTGCTGTGACCCACAAATTTGTGTCCTCAACATTTTTACGGCGGTCATCGACCAAAAAATTCTTTAAGCCTACGAAAATTGTCGACGAAAAAAAGTGCCGTTTAAAATTATTGCCCTCTCGCCGACAAAAAAGTGCCATCAAATGATGCTCGGTGCCCAAGCATTGCGCACCAAACAAAAGGCGGAAAAGCAGGAGAAGGAGAAGCGCAAGCAAAAGAAGGTGGCCAAAGCACAGTTGGAAAAAGAGCGGGAGAACCTTCAGAGAGCGGCAAAGTGCGCGGAAATATTTTGTTAAGCCTCTCCTCCAATAGAACCCCCGGGGCTCTATTTGTTCAATACTCACAATTGAAGGGGGCAAATCGGGGGAGGGGGCTTTAAATAGAGAGGGCTCTCAATATTAATTCTAAATATTTCTTTCCAACAGTTATTTTAAAGGCATTTGGCGACGGAGGTTTCGAGCAAAATTTGAATCTTCTTGCGGGGGAGGACATCTATTGTAGGGGATGGGCTTTAAATAGAGGAGCTTCTATTACAGGGAATACGGTGTAACGCTAATTGGGGACCGAGGGCAACGCTTTATTGAAATAACATTTGGGAGAAGGACTAGTCATTTGTCAAGTGTTTTGTAGGGCAAAAAAAATGAAATTTCCGGGTTCGGGTCCGGGCAGCCGAATAATTTTTTGTTGCCTGGCAAATTTATCTGTTTCAGACGCTTTGGCGAGGCGGCCACCTCCGCTCTGCTGGAGTACTCGCCGTCGTTCTCGCGGCGCAGCCTCCAGCGACCGAACTCGGCCCGAACCCATTCCATTTACGATTTTGCACTGTCCGGCGGGTTCGAAATTTCGAACCTTTTTTTTGGGAGGGCCGGGGAATTCGGCACTATCCATAAGTGTTGTTCTTCAGTCGCGACAAAAGCCCGAAACTGATCAAGCCACGCTTCTCGCTCAATGTCGGCTCGCTGAGCGCGCGCAATCCGCGACCGTCGCCATCCTTTGAACGGATCCAAGTCAGTGATGAGAGATTGAGTGAGAAAGAAAGAGAGAGCGAGAGATAGACAGTGATACAGATAAAGAAAGTGAGAGAGAGAGAGAGAGAGAGAGAGAGACGGAGACCACATCCGAGAACGGCATGAGTGGGGGCATCCGGACGAGACGGTGATTGGGGAGAAGCTGGGACCGGGAAAAGACGGGTACCTAATGAAGAGAGAGATAGAGAGAGCGAGAGATAGACAGTGATACAGATAAAGAAAGTGAGAGAAAGAGAGAGAGAGACGGAGACCACATCCGGAATCGGCATGAATGGGGGCATCCGGACGAGACGCTGATCGGAGAGAGACTTGGACCGGGAAGAGACGGGTACTTGGACGTAGAGAGAGAGAGAGAGAGAGACAGACAGGTTCGAGATCGGGACGAGACCAAGGACGAGTGCCGTGATCGGTCGGGACGGTGGAATAGGACTGCGAGGATGGCACTTTTCAATAAAAATTTACCCCTGGGTGCTATTAAGTCCGCCCATTTCCCCGCCCCACAACAGCAGGCACTGCTTTTGTCGCCACGCTCGGCCTCGGGCGGCAGTGATCAGTTGTCCACCAATGTGCGCGCTCGTGCCGGTTCAGGCCAATCAACAAAATCGTCCATTTGCCCGTCCTCGCCCGCTGCTGGCGGTGGCCATCGATCATCTTTTTCATCCGCTGGAACGCGACTGTTGAGGTCGTCGGAGGGGAGGGATTTAAATGGATTTAGAATGGACCCAACAAAAATCTCCAATTCTTTGGCATACCAAAGTCCTAGACATTCGGGTTAAGCCTCCCACTTAGCCTAACACCCCGACTCTTGCGGCCTGCCCGGAATGCCATGATCCAAACCCCGAGGGGTCCGATCCCGACCTCCCTGACCCCGATGCCGAGGGTTCTTGTGCCCATAAGATCGGGGGGAGGTGGGAAGGACGCAAAACTATTTTTTTGCATTTACATTTTTAAGGGTACACCCGAAATTTCGGGGTTTTTGATTTTGGGTCTGATTTTGTTTCGGTTTTCCGGGTTTTTCCCCCAATCGGTGTACCTCTATTACATTGTGACAAATTCATTTCAGATGGCTCGGCATTTTGCCACAATCCTCCGCCGACGGGGATAATCGCCATAATGGGGCAAAGAACGGCAGAAAGAAGTCGTCGACAACGAAGCGACGAATGTCCGCTTTTTGATCATCCACATGGATCACATTGTGAAGAGGAA
Source organism: Heterodera carotae (assembly GCA_024500135.1). Lineage (NCBI taxonomy): Eukaryota > Metazoa > Nematoda > Chromadorea > Rhabditida > Heteroderidae > Heterodera > Heterodera carotae. The sequence continues at coordinate 18,675 of JAKKIK010000362.1, forward strand.
GGGATATGAGCACATCAAAGAGAGAGAGAGAGAGAGATAGAGAGAGAGACTTAGCAGAAAAAAGAGAGTGAGACAGAGAGAGTAAATCGGTCATAGAATTTCTCTGATCAATAAAGGAATTCCGAATCGGACGAAATTGGCACTTTTCAAAGTAACCAAATCGGTGGCACTTTCCATAGGCTACAAACTCGAAGATTCCGAGTCGGGACTGTATGCATACTTGTATTAGGTATTTGTAGTGTACATATAAATTTGTATGTACCGTACTCCCTAAAATAGAGCCCCCGGTGGCTCTATTTCACACGCCTCCCTGGGAAATTTTAAGAAGTACGGTACATGAATGAAAATGAAAGCGCAAGGAGAAGAAGAAGTTAGTGATCGGACAAACCTATCGAATCGAACAATTCCTGATCAATCAATACCATATAAATTCCTGAAAATATTTGATCGGTTCCCGTTTTCCCATTTTAATGAATTTCAGGAAATGGGGGGCCCAAATACGTTCCCAATCACTCCAATGATTTTTGCAAATGGTGTCGAACGAATTCACGATTGGGATCAATTTCCAATTCTCGATCACCCGGCTATAAAATAGCGACCCGTCCGATCACTAAAATGAGTAATGATTTGAGTGTGGGTTTACAAAATAAGGAGATTGGAGGTCATCATCGTCAATGTGTGATCTATTTGTGTGTCAATCAAACAGTCACCGTTGACATTGGATCGAATCGAAATGGACAGCTAACCGATCAAAACTAAAACAAAAAAAATGCTTGGGGATTTTAACAAATATTTAAGTCTTCTAAGGGGGGGGGGTCTCTAATTCGGGGGCCTTAGTTTTAAATCCTTTACAAAAATGGGATGGGCTTGATCTGAGGAGGGGGAGAGGGAGTCTCTAATACAGGGACCTTTAAATATTCAGAGAGGGGGTCTCTAATTCAGGGATCTGTAAGTCTTCAGAAAGGGGGGGGGTCTCTAATTGGGGGGTCTTTGTTTTTAATCCTTTCCAAAAGGGGATAGGCTTCATTTGTAGGTCTTCAGAAGGGGGGGGGGGGTCTCTAATTCAGGGGTGGGCTTCATCTTTAAGCCTTTTTTTTTGTTGCAAACTCCCACCTGAGCACGTCATTCCTGCGCCATTCCACAATGGAGTCACGAAACAGCTCGCACACCTTTTGTTTGTCCTCCATCTGCGCGAGAAAAAAAAATGGGAGAGAAATGAGGGATTTGAGTGTCTCGTGAAGAATGAGGGATTCGGGAATTGTTCGAGAGTCTTGCCAAAATCTTCTCGATTATTTATGGAACGGTTTGAAGTCTCGGGTTTAAGTTTCGGATTCGTTCAAAGACTTTTCTCGATATATTAGGGACGTCTCGGCATTGATCTAAAATCTCGGGGTTAGTCTTGAACTTGAGTCGAGACTTTTCTCGGCTTTTTCGAGTCTCGAGGTTAAATCAAAAGTCTTAGCCTCAAGTCTCGAGAAATTTTGACTCTCTCTCGAACATGCACTCGATTGGATCAAGCCAAAACCTGGATCAGATTGGCCGATCGACACCGCTCATAATGACAGGCAGCCAGACATTGAGCCGGTCTGAAGAACAAAGGTGGATTTGGAGGGAAAAAAAGGAATTGCCTCTAATTGACCCCCTTTGAGGGCTCTCGAAAGACAGAACCCCCCGGGGGTTCTTTTGAGATAAAACGGTATCATCTGTCTGTGCGCTTTTACGGATTAACGCTAAGTATGGACACTTTTACGGCACTTGGTTCATGATCGTGTCGCAAGCGATTTGATCAACCATTTGTGCGACAAAAACTTACGAATCCACAAGCAGCCGTTTCAGCACACGGCCTCCATTGAACACTGTCTGATAAAGGGCCGAGAAATGGCACGGTCCAACCGGCGGATATTCAAATGCCGTCGTTGTTGTTGCCGTCGGTGCGCGACTTGTCGTTGCCGCCGACGACCCGTTTGTCGCAGTCGTTGTTGTTGCTGACGCATTTGCCGCTGTTGTAGTAGCCGTTGGGATTATCGTTTCTGTTGTGTTGCTGCCTGTACTGCTCGCCGTCGTCGTCGTCGTCGCCATGGTGCCATTGTTGCTGTTGGTGCCGTTAGCGTTGATGCTGCTGTCACTGGACGGCACAACAGCAGCAGGAGAAGCATTTGTTGTTGTTGCTGCTGTTGGCACTGTTGTTGTTTCTGAAGTTGTAGTTGCTGTTGTTGTTGTACTGAGTTGGACAGCGGCAGCGCTCGTACTGACTTGGACGACCGCGGCGCTGACCACGGGCTCCGCAACTGCAACTGAGGCCGGGGGCTGAGTTGGCGGCGGCACCGTTGCTGGCGGCAAAGTGGCCAATGTAAGAAACGGCGCAAATGTCAGTGGTGGCCACAGCGTCGGAAATGGTGCGAATGTCAGCGGTTGCGGCACCGGAGGCGGTGTCAGTGGTTGCGCGTGTTGTAGTGGTTGCGGCGCCAGTGGTTGTGCCTGTTGCGGCGCGGCACGCTGGGGAAGTGCGTCATCGCCGCGCAACACCGGCACCGTTTGCTGCCAGCCGATGCCACCAGCGCGCGACGAGTCAACCCCAAGGTCACCAGGTGCCAACTCTTCCTCCGCCTCGGGCGGCAACACACGAATTTGGCCTCCGCCGCCGCCGGCGATGTTTGCCTGTCGATAAATGCCCGTAGTGCCAATTCTCATATTGGCGGCACGATCAAAGGTAGTCGCCGTTGTTGTTACAGACGACGACGGCACAAATAATGCCGTTGTCGATGGCATTGTTGAAGTATCGACCGTTGTCTCGGCACCAGTCATTGGCGCAGTGCCAGTGCCGGATTCTGGCAACAATTGTGCCGTCGTCGTTGTTGTTGCGGCACTGCTGCCAGCTGTGCCGTCAATGTCCACCGACGGCATTTTGACCTTTTTGGCCGTGTTCAACGCTTTCTTTCGTCCCATGCCCCTCCACTTTTTCTTCAATATTCTCAATTGTGCCGTCGTTGGCTTCGTGGTGGTGCTCGTCGTTGTTGGTGTACCAATATGGCATGTTGTCTTCAAATAGTTGACAGCCAATTCTCCTGACAAAGTGGATCAGTAAAGGACAATCCATCAGTGGATATACTGTCCGGTCGCCCCGGCCAATCCCGGACATTCCGTCAGTAAAGGACAATCCATCAGTGGATATACTGTCTGGTCATCCCTGCCCATCCCGATGACCAAACAACCGTCCCGCCTCGTCGCCATGACCGGACATTCCGTCAATGATAAGAGGACAATATGTCATTCAGGGAGACAATATGTCAACTGACGGATTGTCCGGAATCCCCCAAATTTGTCCTTCCCGGCACACTCACTCTCCGCTCCACAATGGTAGTCAAAATAGCTGTGCCGGAAGTTGCCTTGCGCATCCAAGTTGAAGTGCTCAGAATCGGACAGCCTGAAACCACCCGGTGGTCTTCTATTTTCAGTGCCTCCCCGGAGGGGTCCCTTCTATTAGAGGGTGGGCTTCAAATGCAGGACGGTCTGGGGGGAGGTTAAGCATGAGGAGGCTCTCCACTCACCTGTTTTCCCGGTTCAAAAGGCATGCCATTGAGCCGTAATAGAATTGGATGCTATGAGGGAAAAGCCATCGTTTTAAAATTGGATTTAATTTTATTAGCCGACCTCTGACAGACGGACCCGTAGCGCATTTCCGCGTCGGCACAATAGCATTTGCATTGGTCCACTCTGTACATAATTTTGGTATTATTTTCGACGAGGGGGGACTCTAATTTAAGGGGCACCACAGGGGCTCTAATTTGGGGGAGTGCGGCTCGCTTTTAAGAGGCTCTACTTTTGGGGAAGGAGGCACTATTTTAATAGGCTTAAATTAGGGGGGTCTTTATTTTAGAGGGGGGCTCTGTTTCAGGGGGTGTATTATTTAATTTAATGAGTACTGTACTGTACTGAATGGCTCTCACGTTGCGTTGGTTTCCACCGCCAATGCCAATCCCTCCAGCACATAATTGGGCTGCTCCCGGAAGCACTGATCAGAGTGCCGAGCGGCGGTTGAAGGGGAGGATGATGCTGAACAGACAGATTTATTACTGTATTGGGACTGATTTGGGCCCTATTTTACAATGCCCGAGGGCAGAGAGCAAAAAACGGGGGGATATTAGGGGTCACATACCCGCCCAAATCCCCCAGAGCCAAACCCTGGATACGTTCCTGGTATCCAGAAAGGAGGGGGGTACCTAAAAATAGATTTTTGAGGACTTCGCCATCCAAGTAGAACTCATCCAGACCCAAAGATCCCCTCCAGAAAAATCCTGGATATGGGCGGGAGGGAGGTGTGAGTCAAATTGATAATTGGATTTCGGGGGGAGGGGGCTTAGAAAAAATGAAAAAATCAGTAGGGATTCTCTTTCTCTCCCTATTCCAAACATGCTAACAAATCGATGAAGCGACGCCGTCATTATCGATTGGGCCGCTTTTGCCTTGAGGCGATGGTGCCATTGTTGTGAGAAGCTGTGTTGTTGTTGTTGCTGTTGCGATTTGGGTTGCGCGTCTGCTTGCAATCAATGCGGCACATTCGGCGCCTTTCCCCCGGGCGTTGTTTTTGTTGCTGGCCAACAATTGATCAATTGCCCTCTCTGTGACAAATTAGGCATACATTTCTTGATGATTTATATATGCAGGTGGTCGCCGAGGGGCTAATCTTAGGGGTGTGTTAATCTTAGGAGGGGGGATAATCTAGGGGCGGGAAGGGGGCTAATATAAGGAAATGGTTAATCTTGCTAATCTTAGGAGAGGGGCTAATATTAGAGAGGATCAAGTTTAGGGGAGAGAGCTAATCTTAGGAGGGGGATAATATTAGAGGGAGGGACACTAATCTATGAGGATTGACCCTGAATTTTCTGGCAAATCCCTCTGACCCCCGCCCACTGTTATCCCAAATTACGGGGAGGGGACGAGAAGCCCCTAATCCAGCTAATGCCGAGGCTTACCAGCGGTGCACAACATGCCGAGATAGACCGCGTTGGCTTCATCCGTGCCGAATGATGAAGCCGCCAACTCGTCGTCCCCCGCGGCTTTGCCAAACTGATTGGGCGACGAGTGTCGACTGTCCAAATTGAGCACACAGTCCCGATCAGCCTGGTAATAAGTGGCGGAAGCGCATTGGAACGAGTACAGCCGTGAGACACTGGCCAAATAAAAATTAAGGGATTTACGGGAGATATTAGCCAAATGAAAATCCTGTGCCCCCAGGGGGCCAAGTGTTGATTTTGCCACCTTCCCCCGATCAAGCTGCGGGAAAATGTACGTCGGTGCCAACACCGTCCTTATCCCCTTCCCCCAAATTCGATTGGGTGGGATATCGCAAATCTCAATCCCCATCTACCACCAAATCATGGCATCCCGATCATCCCCCGAATGAAAGTGTCCCCTACCGGTGTTCGAATTTCGAATTCAATCCCGCCATGGGTACGCGCTTGGCTGACACAATCCCGGTCAGATCACACCAAATTCAGTCGATCTCTCTAGCCCCTTTAATAGATCCCCAGCCTTGAGGGGGGGGGGGGGTATTGAAAAATAGTAACCCATGGGCTTCTATTGGAGCAAAAATGGGCCTTTTAACTGACAGACTGTTGGCGCACAAACATTCGCACTGTTCCAGCGACACCGCCCGCTCCAAGCCGGCCGCAGTGCCGCGCATTGCGAATCCGGTGATGTGCTCAAAACAGGTGACCTCGTCGTCGTCATCGTCGTCGTTGTTAATACCGCGCGCGGAGGATGATGGCACAACAATGGAAGATGAAGAGGATGAGTCGGTGGAAGATAATGGCGAGGATGAAGAGGATGAATCAATGAAAGATAATGGTGAGGATGAAGAGGATGAGTCGGTGGAAGATAATGCCGATGAAGTGGAAGAGGAGCTAGTGGAAGATAATGGCGGGGATGAAGAAGATGAATCAGTGGAAGATAGTGGTGAGGATGATGAAGAAGAGGAAGAGGAGTCAGTGGAAGATAATGGCAAAAACGAAGAGGAAGAACCAGTGGAAGATGCCGAGTATGATGAAGAAGAGGAGGAGGATTCAGTGGAAGATAATGCCGATGAAGTGGAAGAGTCAGCGAGAGAGGCCGAGGACGTTGAGGATGACGATGCGGATGAGGAGGAATCAGCGGAAGATAATGCCGAGGATGATGATGAAGGGGATTCCGATGATGTGGACGATGCTGGCAATGATGTCGAAGATGACGGAGTGGAAGAGATTTGAGTGGAAGTTGATGATGAGATGGAGGATGATGATGTTGTTGAAGAGACTGTGGATGAGGAGGATGATGACAATTCCGGAGAGGAAGATGAAGGCAAAACGGAAGAGGATGATGATGAAGGTGTCAGGGTGGAAGATGATGAAGAGGAAGCGGATGATGATGAAAAGGAATCGGATGATAATGCCGATGAAGATGAAAAGGAAGCGAATGATGATGATAGGGTGGATGAAGAGGAAGAGGAAGCGGATGATGATGATGATAGGGTGGATGAAGGAATGGATGAGGCTGATGATGAAGACGAAGCGGATGATGATGAAGTGGATGAGGAGGATGCCAAAATGCTGAAAGAAACGATCGATTGAGTGACAACGGCGGATGAAGAAGAAAAAGTCGGATTATCAGCGGACGATGGTGCCGTCGATTCTTCATTACTGATGCTCGCCCTGTCCATTCTTCGGCACATTTTATTCGCCGTTTTCAGCAAATCTGAAGAGACGGAAAAACAATTTCGTTTGAAAGGTCGTGCCATAAAAAAATCCCCCCGGGGGCTCTATTAGAGAAAATACCCCATATAAAGAGGCATATTCGTAACGGTGATTTACAAACCAACAGCCGCCCCTTGAGACGGGATCTATTAAAGGTGGGGGTCAACTAGAGAGTGGGTTCAGGTTTTATTTTTAAAACCCCTCGAGGGGGATGGGGTTCTATTGGAGGGGGTACAAATTTAGGAAAAAAACCATTTCTCTTGGCCAAAAAATATTACATTTTATTTCACATGAAACATAATGGTAGTCACTGCTGCTGTTGTTCCGATCAGCTGTTGTTGATGGAATCAAGCGAAAGTTTCCCTGAAGCGAAAATTAAAATGCCGAAAAAATCGGGCATTTTTGCTGAGCCCAAGATTTCTCTAAAATCCCAATGTCCAATATTCTTGGGCCATATTTCTTCCAATTTTCTTCGGCCCTCACTTTTGTGGGCCCATTTTCAAAAATCTTGGTATCCTTTTTTTGGACCAATGGCTCCCTAAATTTCTTCAACGCTTAATTTTCTCGGGTCCAACCCAGATTTCTTTGGCATCCAAATTTTTTCTGGGCAATTCCCTAATTTTCTTGGGCACTCAATTTTTTTTCCCAAAATCTTGGTATCCCTACATTGCCCTTCTTCTGATGGTCCACGCTGTTCAACGTGCATATTCCTGTTGCTTGCTGCTCCATCTGTTCATATTGTAAACTGCGACATCGCCAGCGTTGTTGTACATCTCCATGTTCTCGTTGTTGTACATCTTCATGTTGTTTTTCTTGTACATCTCCATGTTCTCGTTCATGTACATCTCCATGTTGTGGTTGTTGTACATCTCCATGTTGTTGTCGTTGTTGTTGTACATTGGCACTGCTGCTGCTTCGGTTACCGACACCAAATTCAGTGCCAATTTTCCCGTCGTAAATGGTGCCATTATTTTTGGCATCATCCCAAGTGTCAGCACATGCGCATCTGTATGCCATAATCAGAGGGGGGGGGGTTAATTAGAGGGTATCGCCAATAGGTGCAGTCCGGACAATGCCTAAATTTACCCTACTCCCTAATAGAGTCCCCCTTTGAGGGAAGTGAGAAAAAGCCACCCTCCTAGGCCCCCTGTTTCTAATAGAGTCCCCCCATAATAAAACCCCTACTACCCAGCCCCTATCTAATAGAGTCCCCCTATAATAAAGCTCCTCCTTCCCTGCCCCTCTCTCCCGCTATTTGAGTCCACCCATAATAAAGACCCCCCCCCCTCTAGTTGAGTTCACCTAAAGCAACCCGCTAAGCTATTGCATTGCTTTACCGGCACTCGTTCAGCGTGACGCGCTTCAGCGTGGCAAATGCCGTCGCCGCCGCAGCAGCAGCAGCATCCGTGCCGTCCAACAGCAACTGTTGGCGTCGAATGCGCCGAAAGCACACAATGCTGCTGTCATTGTCGGCGGTTGCTTTTGCGCCGCCCGGCGCCCCCGCGGCGCCATTTTCCATGCCAAGGGAAAATGCCGACAAAGGCAAAGCGCCGCCGGCATCGGTGTCCTTTTGTTGTTCCGCCCTTTTTGTGCCATCGCCAGACACTCCATGGACAGTGATCTGCTTCAAAAAGCCATCCTCCTGCTGTTCTTCCACACTTTTGTGGTGAATTGTCTGCGCACAAAAAATTTTTGTTGGCATTTTTGTCAGTTAACCCAAAAAAATGTAATAATTTTAAGCCTCTTCTACCTATAATAAAGCCCCTACCCCGGGGTTGAAAGAATGGAAGCTCCGGGGGAACTAATATGGGTAGTTTAGACAAAAACGATACTTTTTCGTGCGAAATTTTTGGCAATGCTTCTTCGTTCCGCTCTTCTGTCCGACGACGGATGGCTTCATCTGTGGCTAACACTTTTCCAGCCAATTTGGGCGACAGAATGTTTCCGTTGACCACAACTAACGAATTGGCATTTTCGCTGACATTTTCATTGGCATTTTCGTTGGCGTTTTTATTGGCATTTTCGTTGGCATTTGAATTGCCATTTGCACTGACATTTTCGTTGGCATTTGAATTGGCATTTTCGTTGGCATTTGAATTGGCATTTGCACTGACATTCGAATAGGCATTTTGATTGGCATTGGCATTCGATTTGCCATTTTCAGTGGCATTTAAATTCGTGACAGCCGGCCTTCCGATCAGCTGGTCAATGGAAGTGATCAACCGTGAGGGCGGTGGCTTCATTGATAAGATGGGATGCCGTCGATCGGTGGTGCCGTCCGACGTTTCCGACGATGCCAACAGATGGATCACAGTACTGCTGCCAGCCGGGTTCGATTCGGCACTACCAAATTCGCCGTTTTGTGGCCACTTTCCATGAGCCAAACCGTCGCCGGCGGGTTCATAATGGACAATTGAGTAATTGGAGGGTGGCAAAAGAACGGAAGACATTATTGATGATGATGATGTTGCTGTTGTTGTTGTTGTTGTTGGTACTGATTTGGATGCCATGGCATTTTCCGCCTAAAAATCGTACGATCAAAATCATTGACGGTCTCTGATTTTGATCGATTGGTTACGATATTTCCTCTAATAGAAGCCTTCAAAAAGAAGCAGCCATCATTAAAAAATACAACACCTGGGGCTTTATTAAAGGAATGCAGTGTATTTCTATCAATCTATGGTCCATAGTAAAAGCCCGGGGGCTTCTAAAGAGCCAATACGTTAGGGCGACATTACGGGTTTGGACCCTTTTTAATAGTGAGCCAATTTCTGCGAATTTTATGAAAAGGCGGAATCGGCCGCAAATGCCCGGGCACCAGTCGGCCAGTGCCAGTTAAGCGCGAACCCTCACTACTCGGATCTCACCTTGCCGCGATGTTGTTGCTGGTGCTCAATTTGGATGTCCTTGGCCTTCCAGTGGACAGTGCCCGTCGCCGGCGACGGCGTCTTCCCAGCGGCCCCACCAAAATGCGTCGTCGTCCCCCCAATTGGCACTCCGTCAGTGCCGTCGCCCTTTTTTCCCTCGCGGCGCTCTTCGCCCCCCGAAGGTGCCGCTGCCGCCTCCGCTTCCACCAAAAGTGTCTCCAACTTTTTTTGCATTTGATGCAATCGTCGGACAGCGCCCAAAAAACCGCCGCCATTGCGTCGTTGTCCTTCGGCGGCGGCGGCGGTGGCACCGCCGTTCACTTCCGGCGACGATTCGTCTGGCAAAAGCTAAATGACTGGGATTAATTAATGGCGCCCAATCATTGGATTTGTGAAATCCTAAGGGGGGCGTTTATTGGATGGGAGGACTCCACCTGGGTGTTTATATTAGAAGAAATATCTCAATAAAAAAAACCCGGGGCCTCTATTTTCAATGCCAAACGTTTATTGGAAGTGGGCTTCAATTGGGTGGTGCTTCTATTAGAGGGGGGATACTTCAAACTGAGGCGAATTTCTAGCAGATTGCCGAAAGAAGGGGGGGGGGCTTCTATTAGAAGGAGGTGCTTCTAATCTCTCTCTGTGATAATGCCCGACACCCGCGCAAACCACCTGTCGCTGCATTTCGCCGAGGATGGGTCGCCCCTCGTGAAGAGAGAGAAAATCCGGCATCGGAAAGTGTTGTTGGTCGCTCAATTTGTTCGTTGTCGTCGTTGACTTTGTTGGTGCATTAACCTTGTATGATTTACAATCATTGATAACCACGCAATTTCAATATTTGTGCCCCCGGGATTCTATTTTTCGACTCACCTCAAGAGAGGGGACTCTATTAGAGGGTGGTAAATTCGTTGTTTGTTAAAACGACAAAAACTCAGACCAACCAATTCTCTTGGTTTTTTATTGGTATTGGTTTGTATTGGTTTTAATCGGTGTTCACCAGCCAATAATCAAAGCAATAATATTGGTTTTTTATTGGTACATTAATATATTGTTTTATTTTAGGTTTTTATTGGTTTGTCTGATCTCTAGTTATAACCCCCTCAAGCGGGCACCTTTATTAGAGGGCTGCTTTGTTTGTTTAGCGAGGGGGGGCGTTAATTAAAGGGGTAGCTTTATTATAGTAATGGGTGGGTGAACGGGGAGTTGGGCTTTAATATAGAGGGGGTTCTAATTTCGGGGAAACGGTGCAATTTGCGCAAAATTTGGTTGCTTTTCGTTGTCATTTTGTCCAATGGACAAACGCCTACCGGCTGAATCGGACGCAACAATGGCATTGTCTGATCACCAGCCAACAACGGCGCACTGCCGATGGCATTATTGCTCGGTGCAAAGCGTGGCCCACCGCCAGCAATGGCACCGCGTGCGCGAAGGATGGTCAACAAACGTTCAAAGCCATCAACACCGTCGTTGTTGTTGTTGTTGTTGCTTGCCTTAATGATTGAGAGCTCAAAATTCCATCAATATTTCCGAAATAAACCCCCCTGAAATAAAACCCCCCCACCCCCTGATTTGGGAGGTACAGTTCCAATGCCCACCCAGATAAAATTGAGCCCCCTGAAAAGAGTGCTCCTCCCCCTTTTGAGGAGAGTTGAAATATAAAACCCCAATGAATTTGGGCCCCTTTTAAACCCGCCAGATTTTGAAGGGGGGGGGGATTGAAAAATAGGGCCCCCGAGGGCGGCTTGCTTTCCCCCACCAGGAAAAAATTTTCGAACGAAAAAAGAGTGCCGAAACGAAACCAAAATTTCACGCCCACTTTTTCATCCACCCGCGTGCCACCGCTGCCGCATGGCTCAATGCAACTGATCAGAGAGAGTGCATCTGCCTGTGTTTGATCACCGTTAAGGGGGCTGGGAATACGTAGGGTAATGCTCGTGCATCAAATAGCTTTCCGACGTTTGAGACTGTTTTCCTCTAATAGAACCCCGGTCCATTTGAACATCCCTCTAATAGAACCCCCTTCCCTCGAGGGGATATTAAATAATTAAGAGACTATTTTCCTAAAATAGAACCCCTGTCCATTTGAACACCCCTCTAATAGAACCCCCTTCCCTTCCCTCGAGGGGATATTAAATAATTGACCCCCCTCCCGCTCGGCACTTTTCCCCCTCCCCCTTTTATAGGACCACACAAAGGGCTATTGATTAATTAAATCCCCGCCCCTATAATAGAATCCCCTCGACCTCCGTAATTCAAACTATTGAAAAAATTTTTTTATGAAAATGATGATAATGCTTAGCCGAAAAAAACCCCTTGGGGAAGGGGGGGGGGGCTAACGATAGAGACAATGGGGAGACTGCTCGAGCATTATACATATATCCCGCCGACTGGCACTGACAAAGGCACTCACTCCATCGGTGGTCAAATGGAACGATTTGAAGCGCTCTTTGCTGCCCTGGCAATGCGTGTGCCATTGTTGACGGGACAGTGCGCAAGTGCGCGTGTCATGGTTGAACACGGCCGAGTGGCACAGCGAATGTTGGGCACATTGGACGGCACAAATGGAAGCCGATGGCACGGACGGACTGTTTTTTTATTTTGTTGTTGATGAGTGCCAAAATACGGTATGGCCCCTTAGGGTTAGGCTAGATTGGCATGGCCCCAAGCCAGGGGTGAGACACTTTCGGGCCTCTTCCCTGACCCTGATAATTAAGACAAATATATGCAATCCCCGGACAATCCTCGACATAACCTCTATGGCATGACAGGGACAGGTCCGGATGCCGAAAAAAAAAAATTCTGGATCCCTGAATTCCGGGCCCAAACTATCCGATCACCAACTTGGTAAGGAAAAATTCGACGGCGGACAACTGACGGGGCGACATGGCTTTGGCATGGAAAGTTGTCGTTGTGGTTGTGGGACATGCGACGGACAGAGGAGAGGAGGCAGCAGCAAATGCCATCGAATGGGGGTGCCGCTGTTGCTGGAAAAGTAGCAGAAACAGTGGTAGCATGAGCAGAAGCAACTGCAGCAAGGGACAACGATGCCGCCGACATGAAGCAGTTCGGCATGGAAAGAAGATGGTGATGAACATTTTTGTACGCCGTGAGAGAGTTGGAAAACGGATGAAGAGAGAGGGAGAGAGAGACAGAGAGAGGGAGGGAGAACGGAAGACGACGACGTCGAAGACCACCGACGGATGAATGAGTGTTCGTTTAGGGGATCGAAACCAGCGTCAGGAGTGGGGGACGAGTGAGAAAAAGCTGCGCGAGAAAAGGGAAGAAATTATATTTTTGAATGGGCAAAAGGGAGGGTGGGGGTAGGGGAGGGAGAGTGAAGGGGGTAGAGGGGTAGGAGGGAGAGTGCAGGGAGCAGAAGAGTCAGAGGAAGGAGAGGGAAGGGGGAAGAGGGACCAGAGGAGGGAGAGTGAAGGGTAGAGGGGTCAGAGGAGGGAGAGTGAAGGGGGAAGAGGGATCAGAGGAGGGAGAGTGAAGGGGGTAGTGGGAGGGAAGCGGGGGAACAGATTATGTACGGGAAAGCGCCAGGGTGGGTGCGCAAGATGCGCTGACCTCTCCGTCTCCCCCCCCCCCCCCCTCACTTCCGCTTCTTCCTCTTCCGCCGCTGACGATCCACCGATCGGAAGAAAGAAAACAAACGACGTCCCAAGGTGGCCCTCTCTGACCGCCCGAAGAAGAACAAACCAAACAACCGCCCCCGAAGGGCTCTCTCTTTTTTGTCTCTTCCTCTCTCTCTCTCTTTTGTCTCTCTCTCTCCCTCCCTCTCTTTCTCTCTTTTTGTCTCTTCCCCTCTCTCTCTCTCTCTCTCTGTTTTTTGTCTCTTCCTCTCTCTTTTTTGTCTCTTCCTCTCTCTCTCTCCCTCTCTCTCTCTCTCCTTCCCTCTCTCTCTATTTTTTTGTCTCTTCCTCTCTCTCTCTTTTGTCTCTGTCTCTCTCTCTCTGCTCATCAATTGAACGGAAGGAAGAAAACAAAAGCCCCACAAAGCACCTTCGTTGTTCATCTATCCACCAAAAAGAAGAACAAATGCCCTCCTCCTTCTCCTCTTATCCCATCGATCGGCGGAAGAGAAAAGAACAAAGGCCGCCCGCCCTCTCCCCCAAGGCGCTTTTCCTTTCACAACGGTGCGCATTTACAAATGACACTTTTTTTTCGTAGCCCCCCGGAACAAAAACTTTCGTTTATTCCTTCCTTTTGCAGCCGAAGGGCAATGGATGAGAGGTGCTTTGTGGGGGGGGGGGGGGCGGAACAGGCACAGCACTGAATATGGTTGGGGTGCCGAAAGCCCAAAAACATTGCTTGTGGGCGCGCGGAAGGAAAGTGGATTTGACCACTATATCCCCATATATCCATCAATCGGACGATGACGGATGAATCGCGGGATCGGATCAGAGTCCAGAGGAAAAGGGGGGCGTGGAGCAGGATATGTTTGGGTACACATACATGGCGCGATGGGTGGATGCCGGGGACGTATCCAGGATTTAAGGGGGGAGGGGTACTTGGCTGGAAAAATTTTTAAATCTTCTTTTAAGGGTAACCTTTTTAGTACCCCCGTGCTTAATCAGAGTAAAGGATATTTATTTGAGGGTAGGTGGTCTCTATCCCTTTAAAAGGGGGGAATCTATTAAGGGGGTCTTTATTTGAGGGTATGCGGTCTCTATCCCTTTAAAAAGGGGGGACTCTATTAAGGGGCCTTATTTGAGGGTAGGCGGTCTCTTCCCTTTAAAAGGGGGGACTCTATTAAAGGGGGGAATGAATTAACCTCGCTAAAATCAACTGAAATGCCCCAGCAGAGGGCGGCACATTAGCCAACCGCTAATGGATCTGATCAACGGCCGGCACGCCTCCGTCCCCTACGGCGTTTTAACTGTGCAACCATACCAAAGCAAGCACTTTTCCTTATTCTTCCTCCATCTATACTACTCTACCGCCACCACTAATGCGCACTTTTAATGCCCCCCCGGCGCCCCCCTCCCGCGCCGTCCATCCATCCATTTTTATCCGTTTGAAAATTCAAATTCAAATACGCCTAAATTTAAATATACCCCCATACATATAATATGCAAATTCGTATGCGGAAATTGAAGTTGTTGTTGTTTGGTTTGCTGAGCCCTGGGGGGCGAGATTTCAGGGATCGAGAAATTTCATGGATTAGGAAGTTAGGGACTACGGGACAGGTGGACGTCGGGAAACAGGAATGTTGGGCACCGCGGCGGGTGATGGAAAGTTGGGGGATTGGGGATCTCGTAGGTCGGGGGACGGGAGAGTCTGAGTTCGATGCCGGGGAACCGAGTCTCCGGTTTGCCGGGAGGTTGGGACACCGAATGCCAGGGTTTGACCCTAATTTACTCCGAAATTGATTTATTGAATTTTAAAAACGGACCCATTTTCCCCTCCAAAATTTCGGTCCTCCACACAAAGATGGAAAATGCAAAGGGGAGGTGTGGGAGAGAGGGCACTATTTGTTGATGGATCAACGGCGGTTGGAGTCTATTGGATTGGAAGATGGGCGGGTGGTGAAAGAGGGGGGGGGGGGGGGGGGGGGGGCCGGCCCGGGATGGAGGGGGTTGGGTGGATTGGGCGGGGGTTTTTCAACAACAACAACAAAAATGGTCGCTCCTTTTCCGCTTTT
>JAKKIK010000363.1:0-33802 GCA_024500135.1 Heterodera carotae
CCCCCCCCCCCCCCCCCCCCCCAAGGCCCCCAGATAAAATTTTTTCTCCATTAAGGGGAAGGGAATTAATAAAAAAAGAAAATTTAAAGGAAAATTTGAACATTTCTTTAACTAATTTCATTAAACAATTCAAAAAATTTTCCACTAGCAATTTGTCCTATGGTTATCTCAGGTTCAAATCATTTCCATGTTATTTTTTATTATTGGTCATTTTCGCTTAATTTCCTCGAATTTAGCCTTATTTTCCTTAAGAAACTTGGCTATATTTTTCAAAAACTTTCTCGGCGGCGCCTATCGGCACCGCCTTTACCTCATTTAGGCCTCATTCTCCTTAAGAAACTTGGCTATATTTTCAAAAATTTTTTCGGCGGCGCCTATCTGCACCGCCGAAACCCACAGCACCGAAAAAATTTTTGGTTGTCGAGCGAGAGCAAAAAAAAAAAATGTGGTCGGTACCCCCTCCAAGCCAAAATCTTAGGTACGTCCCTGGATAGCCAGTGTTGGATAAAGGTCCGATATCTCAGCTTCAGTCCCAGGCTTTCAAAATTATCACCACCTGCTGATCAACTTCAGCTAATAACAAACCCAAACAGAAAAAATAAAAAATTGATAATTTCACTGGCCATTATGCCTATTTATAAATGGTTTCTTTAGTTCCCATTGAAATACTCTCAAATTCGCCTTCGTTTGATGATTCATTCGACGAATTTCGCATCATTTCCATTGAGTCCCATTCGTCCAATTCGTCTGAACATTCGGTTGAAGTTTTTGGCGAGTCCGATCAGCAATTCGAAAACAAAATTCCATTGCTGAAAAAAGGACAAAAAGCGTCGTCAGCTATTGCTGGTGCCGAAAACCACGGCACAACAACGCAAAAGCACAAGAAAAAAAGTGTCAACAAATGTATTATGAGCATATTTAAACTGATGACGCCCAAAAGGCACAACAATGGCCACGCTGACGAGTCACACAACAAGCAGCAGCAGCAAGCACAAATTGAAGCAGATCAATGGCAGCAACAGAATGGTCGTCATGTAAGCGATAGGCTTGTTGGGTGGTTAAGACGCCGTAGGGCGGGGTTGGGATGGGGGCTGCATCATAATAAAGAAAAGAGGTCTTGGTAAGCCAAATACCCATGACCATGTGACTGATACTGGCTGAATTGTTATCAGAGTACAATGAGCACCAAAATCTTCGTCATTTGACCGGAATCTATGTTCCTAAGTCATTTGACCTCATTAAGTGATTATGCTCTGGGGCACAAGATGTTCAAAAAGTGTGCAAAAAGCCAAACGAGAGTCTGGCATGTCATGTAAAGACAAAGAAATGAAACTTTTAATGTGTTCATTTCCCCTTAAGGGATCAATGGACAGCGCTTATGCTCATCGCGACTCGGACGAAAGTTCGGTTTCAGTAATCGTCGAAAGTGAACATTTGAAGTCGGATTGTCCGAGCAAAATGAATTTCGGCGGGCAAATTCGATTCATTGAATTATTAGTCCAATCGGATGCTGACAACTGTAGAACAGTGCAAGTATTGAGTCAGAAAATTGAAGTGGCACAAAACTTTTTGGATGATGCCATCGAAGTAATAATAAAAAATGCATGACAAGTCCAATTCTCCATTTTTTTAGACAATTGCCAGTGCCAAATCGGAGGGTGAAGTGCCGTCGGTGATCAATTTAAGATTAGCAAATGATATTCCTTTGAATAAACAAAAAGTTTTGAGAAACAAAAAAGGTTATTTTTCTTTTTTCTATAAAAGTACATTTTAAATATACTTAAATAATTTTTATTAATTGAGTTATGTAAATGGGATTAAACTTTCAGTCAAACCAATTGATGTAATGTTTTTGTCCTACCAAATGAGCCAAGCCGGCATTTCTTTTGACTGTGACACTTCGGAACGCCCAAAGCAGTACGGCTTCACTGGCCCAAAGGGCAAACTGTTCATTCTTCTGTTCCCAATGTGCACCGAAGAAGCCGACACTCTCAACCAATTTGCCATTTACAAAGCAGATTTTGTTGAAGTTGTCGTTGAAATTCCAATTGAGGGGGACAACGAATAAATTGGAGAACGAAAACTATGTATGTACAACAACCGCAGAAAAAGGTTAATTAGGTACCAAACTGATTTATTTCTTCCTTCATTGACCTCGGATTATTTTTGTATGTTGATTTAAAAAATGTTTTTATTTTATCTTTTTTTTTTGCATAAAAAGAAGGTCCATATTCTAAGTATGACTTCAGGAAAATTGCATAAATTTTTTAATCACTTTGTTTTATTAATGAGCATAAAATTTGCAACTCACACAATTATATCCTTTATCCATAATACTTTACTTTTAAATGTTATATTTTGGTACGTTTTATTGTTGAAAATTAATCACAAAAATTCAAGAATATTATGTGAAATGCAAACAAAAAACATAAAAAGCGTCGGGGGGAGGGGGCTGTAGCAAAAGCGGGGGAGGGGGGAGAAGCATTGATAGCAAATGGGCAGCTCATTGGGAGAGAGGGGCAATTGATGTGTAAAAAACCATCGTTTTGATGAATACAACAAACAATCAAAACACAAATTGAATGATGTCATAACATCAAAACTAAATTGATTTATTCTCTAAAAATTTGTTTGATAATAAACCGATCAAATTCGCTGCTTCTTTTTAAAATGGAAATTTGTTTTGAATTTTCATATGAAATTTATGTGAATAAATAAATAAATAAATAAATAAATAAATGCATTAGCGGCCAAATAAAGCATTAGTTGCACAAATAATACTTATAATATTGTTGTACAATGTGTGACTTCTTCACACAAATTCAGCGAGTGATTTGTCGTCTCCAAAACAGACGATTGATCAAATGAATGAATGAATGACGAATGATTCATTATTACCTTATGACAAATGAACAAATATTATTATTACATTTATGCACACATTTTGTTTTTGCTCGCCACTTTCTTTGACAGACATTTTTTAAGTTTCTGTCAGTTTTGATTATTTGCAACAATTTTGTTCAATTTTGCTAAAACTTAAATAATTTCAATGTATATTTCCATGTCTTAATTAAAACAATTAAAAACTAACATTTTAAAATTTTGATTTAATTTTTTTTCCACAATTAATTCATTTATATAAACTATCAGCAGACAAATAAATGTCTTCTCCATTCAATGACACTAAAAGCTGAATAAATTAACGAGAAAAAACATTAACAAAAAGAGTTTAGTGAAGTGAAGTTTTGTTTGCGCTTCATAAAATGAAATTTGGTCCAATTTCGTCTCATTTTCTGATTTCAAAAAATCGTATCAAATCCATTTTTTTTGTGATCGATTAACAAAGATTTAGGATGATCGAAGTAAAAATTTGAGCCATAGTATAACAATAGAGTAAAAATGCTTTTTCTACGCCCTCTTAAAAATTTTTGAAACTTTTCTTTTAGGTGTAAGTTTATTTGGTATGATGTTTATTTCAGTATTCACTTCATCTATTCATAGATATAGCACAGAATCATAGACTTTTTCGGTATCTTTTCACTTTACGATATAAAAAATTTTTTCGTAGTCATATAAACATGCTACCAGAGAATTCCGGGTATCCAAGGACGAATTCGACACTATTTTGCCAAATTTCTAACCATGAATTCGAATTGAGACCAAAAGTTGATAATTCAATTTTGTAAAAAAAATTAGGTGGAGTAAAACGAAAAAATGCGTAAAAAAGTCTATGCTTTTGTATTATATTTATGAATAGGCGATGTAAAATGTCACAAAATTAACATCATTTTCGCAATTGCGCCTCCGAGGACAGTATAAGATTTTCATTTTGAACTCAGAAAGCGAAAAAGAAAGAAGAAACATTCCTTTCGTTGTCCTTTTTAGGATGAATAATCACATTCATCAGAAGGAAATATTCAATTGATTCACCAAAATGCATTTTTTTAAGCTGCATCCCCCCTTTCCAAACATTCAAATAATAGCAAAAAGAATTCCTTAAATTTTGATTAGGTACATTTGTTTTTGCCTCACTTTTTCTTACATTTGTTTTTGCCTCACTTTTTCTTACATTTGTTTTTGCCTCACTTTTTCTTACATTTGTTTTTACCTCACTTTTTCTTACATTTGTTTTTGCCTCACTTTTTCTTACATTTGTTTTTACCTCACTTTTTCTTACATTTGTTTTTTTTGCCTCACTTTTTCTATCTGTTAGCACTTTTCAATTTGATTAATCTGTCCCAGCTTTTTATTTAGCAAAATTGGTTGTAAATCGCCATGACAATTTCTTATAATTTGGACATTTCATCTTCAAATGCTTTCACTTTCCTGCGAATTGTGTTTCGATGGCGCGGCTCTGTATGGAAATCGGTTGGAACTTTTTTCGTATTTTATGTATTCAAATTGGTCTGATCAGAGTCATCCACAGGGTCTGATCAGCAACAGACAAATTTCACTCACCTGTCCATAATTGTTTGATTTAACTCATTCATTTGTTTGGTCACTTTTTAATGCCACAAAATGCTTTTAAGGTGCTAAATGAATTTGTCGCATGGACTGTGCTTTATTATTGCGTTTTTCTCCTTTACCGTTACGCACTTCCACCCGACGCCCAATTCGCATTCGAAGAGATCGGACGGCACATTGAGAACAGAGTGGAGCTTTTGCCCATCACATTTATGCAAGAATTACATAATTATAAAGCTATTTTAATTTATGTAATAGTTTTTTTTAAGGCTTGGCTTTTTCGTCACAATAATTTTTGATCGGTTAAATTTAATTAATTTTTTGACATTGTTTAACAATTATTTAGGTGGAAGCAAATCTTCCAAAACATCGGCTTCGTCGACAGTCCCGCCCTTTTTGTTTGCGCTTATATCCGTGGCGATTCTCACCAAATCAAAGCAATTAGGAGGAATATAATTAGGTGAAAATGATGTCGATTTAAATAAAATTATATGTATTATTTTTTTATTTTGAAAGGTACTTATGTTTGACCCAAGTGCTTGTTCTTCGGGACATTTCCATTCGAGTGCGAAAGCGTTTCCCAAATTTGGAGTCATTGGTCGACTCGGAATTGCTCCAAGTTGGTCGACTAAATAAATGTCCAAATTAATCTCTAAATAATTTCAAGTTATCGGAACTGAACTTAATGGAGAATGTACAGAGCGAATTCCCAAAATATTGGATGCCAATTAATTGGTCAGTGTTTTATCAAAGCGAATGTAACGGATAAATTACATTTGAATAAATAATTTGTGAAGGATATTTTCAATTTGTTTTGACTTGCGCCAAAAGGGAAACATTGAGTCGGATTTGCAGCTGAACATCATTTTGCAGGAGTGCAAGCTGTACAGAGAAGTGACAACAAATAAATAAATAAATGCCAAATAAAATATAATAATTATGAAACATAATAATTCATTTTCCATATTTTTGTTACAGAAACTGCAAACGCTGTGCAACTACGACTGGGTCCCGGTCCCATTAGGTGGGTTGTCTTGAGGGTGTTCGATATGAGAAATTCAGTTAAAACCACAAATCCTAAGAGACCGGTTCAGGTTCAAAATTAATTGTACCGCACTTTTGATCTTTTTAGCTTATCCCCAAGTTGTATTCCTCGCGGTGCGCATTTATTTTTTGCTCTGTTTGATCGCTCGTCAATCGCGAGTTCATGAAAATACGGAAGAGCAGAACAACCGTGTGGACCACGTCATTCCGCTGATGACAGTGCGAATATATTTTTAAAAATATAATAAATAATATTTTTAAAAATTTCACAAAAAGATGCTTCAACTCATTTTTGTGATGGGATGGCTTAAAGTGGCGGAGGTAAAACAAAAAAAAATCAATTCAATTACACAATAATTGGTTTAGGCACTATTGAATCCGCTTGGCGAAGATGACGACGATTTTGAATGTTCGACGGAAATATTTTAATTTTATAATATTTTTCAATTAAATGCATTAAAAGGTAATTACATAATTGACCGGAACATTGGCATTGCGCTGACAATGGTCGACGAGTGCTATGATCAGAAACCGCCTCAATGGACAGGTTCTGATCAAAAGCCCCATTTTAATAAGCCAAAATATCATAATAAATTATTTTTTAAAGAAAACATCGCCTTAAAAACAATGAAGAAGCCTCTTTATGCGAAAAAAAGCGCAGTTCAAACACAAAACCCACTTGTTGGCTCCGCAACTCTATCCAATTTGCCGGAGGAAAATGAAAGAGTTCGAATGGTCGAACGACGGCCAAGTGGTTAAGCATTTAAAATTGAATTTAGTCATCATAATTGCTTTTAAAATGTTTTTAGAAATGGGCATGAGGCGCCACAGCAGCAATGTTCCCCCCCATCGTCCTTATGTGATCTCGCCAAAGCGACTTCGTTTTCGGCATTCGTTGCCAATTCGACCGGTTGAATTGGTGTGCCAATTTTGTTTACATATTTAGTTGTATAAATTACCCATTTATTAACATTGGTTTAGCCCATTGTCATTTCGAATGGATGGTATGAAAATGGTGCCAAATCAACTGAATTCAAAGTATATTTATCATTTGATGGCATATTATAACAATTTTTTAAATTTATTGTTTATTTAAATTCTGCGTTTTTGCTTTTGTTGCAGCAGCAGCAACAAGGCAGCAGTTGCAGCTCCCCCTCGCCGTCCCCGGCCACCGCCGACGGGCGCTATTTGGAGCGGGTGGAGGAGGACGAGGAAATGGAGGCGACGAATGCCAATGGCGCCACAACGGAACAAACGCATCAGGGGAACAATGACGGCACGGCACGCACACAAGCCAAACGGACTGACTGATAGAAGAGTGATCAGACAAATTGTCATATAAATTAATAAGCAATAATTGATGGTCCAAAGTCTGGCCATCCATCGATCGAATTTAAAATTATTTCTTCTCTCAATTGTAAAAATGCATGTTACAAATAATTTAAATTTATGTTTATTTCTTACTAACAATAAGTATTAATACTTTTTATAAAATAGCAAAGACGTGACTACCTATTTATGCCGGCCTTTGTCTGTTGACTAATTTGGCTGCTTTCTTAAATTCAAAAAAATTAAAATTAAAATTTTCCAGACTAAAAATATTTCAGGCCCAATTCCAAATGATGAGAGTCCCCCGGTCATGTTTGACCCAACCAACCCATTTATGCCACCCATTTTTACCATTTTGTTCTATGCTCGATTCGGCTAACAGTTGGCCCAGTTCAACTTTGGCCCGAGTGACCCACTCGCTGGGCACCACCTTGACTTGGGCTATGTCGAACAACTTGCGCATCCCGGCTAAAGACAGCCATTGCCATTTTCTCCATTTTTGCCACTCCATCCATCCGCCACTGTTTGACTCTGTCGACGACGGCGCCGTCGTTGGCACGGGCCCAATGCGGAAGTCGCTCAAATGCTGCTTGATCTTCTCCTCCTGCAGGTCCATCTGTCGCTGAATGTGCCACAGCCAATGGACAGCCTGCCGTTTTCGGTCACATTTCGATTGTCCTCAGAAATTCGCACAACTTTAGCCAATGCATCAAATACAAATCACTTTCAGAAAATGTGGGCGCCATATTTTGAATCTGAACACCGAGCGAGAAGAACTCAAGTTGTTCAAAATACTAACCACCCTTTTAATAATTACTTTAAATGGCGTTAATTCCAAATTGCATAATGGACATTTTATTGTTGCGCGGTTGCCAATCCTTTCAAAAGTTTTTACAATAATTTTTTAAAATTTAATTTCTTTTATAAAATACCATTTCAAAAGGCAATGCGTGTGAAAAGAATGCTGATTTAAAATTTTCAAATTATTTATATATTTCATGGCTTTTTCGCCTTTACCCGAACGTGCAAAATTGTTATTTTTTGTCCGTTCCTAAGACGATTCAAACAAATCATACGCACATTTGTCTTTCTTCTACGGGGGCGTTTTGTTTTATAAATGTCTGAAATAAAAATAATTTTAAATAATTTAATGAAAATGTAATAAGCTGCTTACTTCCATTTGATAGAAATTTGCCTCAATATTGTGCAAATTAAATCCATAAAAACTGTTGAAATTAGTTACAAATTCGAATGGAAAAGCAATTTTTTAAAATTTATTTACTTAATTAATCACAGATTTGTAAATTGCGAGCTATTTCAATTTTTATTTACCTATCATATTTTCTCTAATATTCGCCCACTCTCCAATTGCCCCCCCCCCCTTCCTTGAAAAATAGCCGCCTGAGGCAGCTATTAAAGAAAATAAGGTATCTTTTTAGTTAATTTTCATATTTTTCGTGCTCATTGTGATTACGGACCTTTTTGCCCCGTCGAGTCGCCGCTTCCATTATTTCATTAGTATTTTTTTGGCTTATAAAAAGGCTTGGCACAATAAAATGGCCAATTGGGTACTTTTGCTTCCCTTGACTTTGGCGAATTTGCTCTTTGATAATGTTAAAGGCCACAAGGTAAATGTTATAGTCAATCTCTTGACCAAAGAGCACATTTCCGACAAGTTTCGGTGTTCGGCTTGCCGCGTGCTGGGTCATTTCGTAAATTCCGCCACTATGGGCGTTTCGTAAATCCGCCACTTTTTGCAAGTTTTTGTGCTATAATAGACTATAACCTTTTTATTACTTTACCAATTTTAATGATCTTGGTATCATTAGAACGCTAAAGATATTTAGAAGCAATGTTTAAGCAGAAGCTAAGCGATTAATCCACGCTCAAAAAAGTTACGCATAAAAATATGACTTTTTGACAGTTTAAAAACCGTAACTTTTTTTAGAGTGGATTATTCGCTTAGCTTCTGCTTAAACATTGCTTCTAAACATCTTTAGCGTTCTAATGATACCAAATTCATAGAAATTGGTGGAGTAATAAAAAAGTTATAGTTCATTATAGCCCAAAAACTTGCAAAAAGTGGCGGATTTACGAAACGCCCATAGTGGCGGAATTTACGAAACGACCTAGCACCGGCTTGCCGTACCCAAATAAATTTGTTGCAAAGTGTCCAAAGATGGCTCAAAAATTGGTATGCTGAACAGTTTGACAAAGATGAACGGACTGAAGTTGACCGATGGAATCGGTTTACAGCACAATTTGTTGGTGTACCATTTCAACCCAATTCTAATTTCTTGAGATTTTCGAATTTCTTTTGGAGAAAAATTTCCGTCGAGTTTAAGTGCCAAACATTGACCAAATTGGACGTCGCTGTGCTCAATTTGGTCCGTCATAAGTTCACTCCAAAACAAATTCGTGTAGGTGCGATAAACATGTGACAAAACAATGTCAAATCTGCAAGCATTTATTAATGTCGGCACCATTTTGGCATTTATTTGCAATTTTAATGTCAACATTTCTTGGCAACAACATTGGCCAAGGACAATTGGTAATAATACGACGACAAAGTGAAGCATCAAAATTGGTAAGTTTAATTTTGCATTTATATATACATAATTAGTAAAATTTATTATTAAGTTTGTTTATTTTATTCAAGCTAATACAAGCAAATGACTTACCTACTTCTACTGCCACCTATTTACTTCAACTAAAATGTGGCAACAAAAAAAACATTGAAATTTTTGGCTATGTGAATAAAGTCGGATTTAACAAATCCAAAGCCATGTGAATAGCAAGCAGTTAAAAAAGCCGAATTAAATAGATATACGAAAAAAAGTGTATGAAATGGGTTCAAAATCAGTTGAATAAAAGCGAACCCATTGTTATTTGAGTTGGCTTTATAAATTTCTTGATTTAAAAGTATTTTACAATTACTTTACCGTATATAATTGTCTATTAATGGTCTTTTAAAGACGTGCTAAAAAAGTTACAACTTCGTCGAACTGACAGCTACAGGGCATAAGCACACATATAACAATCACGATAAGGATTAGAATATTTTCATTGTTTGCTCAAAATTAGAATAATTCACTTTATATAAAAAAGCTTTTTAACCTTTTACGGTGGAGAATATTAACTTAAAAAATCAACTCTTTATCATTCCATTGTGGCAAAAAGCTTGGCGATGGGCGTTTGGGATGGCCATGCTCTCGAGTGCGATCGGAGCCACTGTGACCGCGCGGGAGGTTTTGCCTGCTCCCTTGCGGGCCTGAGCCGTTGCCCTCCTCATTGTGCGACCGGCACAGCCCGGGCTCCCCCAGGCCGCCCCTGTCGACGCGGCCCTTGGTCGCGACACTCAATCGGCGCACGCCCGCCCACCGTCCGCCTTTGCCCCCTACTCGCTGGGTCACAAGAGCCCGCCACGACCCTCGGCGGCAGATGTGAATTTATTAGCTTTTATAAAGCAATGTAAAAATTTCCATAATTATTATAAATATTTCCAAAATAATGTCATATTAATTTATGTTTACAAATTCTGAAATTCATTAATCATTTATATTAATTAAGTTTAGTATGGATCTAATCCATTTGTAATCGAAAGCCTGTCACGAAATGTCAGAATTGAAAATAATCCTCAAATTAATAGGTTTCAAAAGATTAAGATGTTTAGCATAATTTATTTGCCGTTTATTCAAATAAATTTTTATTCATAAAAATACCCAATTAATATCGTTTTCCAATTGTGCTTTTTCATGAAGCCGTTATTGGGTTGTTTGCTGCGCAACATTTATCATTTTCGAAAAAGAATTTTTTCTTCCCATTGATTTTTGTCGATCAACTCTAACTGATCGCAAAGAAATCATTCCATGTAAAAAAAAGAGAAAAATAAATGTGAAAATTGTGTGATGAATGTGAGCTGAGTGAGACTGACTGACGTGTTTTGAGTGGCCGACTAATTGAGGGCCGTCATCAAATTTGAGCAAAACTTATTAAGACTAAATAATGCTTTGTAATGCCCTAAACTACTGTTGAAGAATTTATTTGTCAATGAATTATTTTACTTAATTTCTTTTTTTTAATAAAATTTATTCTTAAAATGAGCTTTCAATTGAATGACACCAATTATGGCTTGGAAAAAATGATCGGTTCGGGTGCTTACGGATCGGTTGGAAAGGCAATTGACAAGGTGAGCTTTTGTTAGATAATCCACATATCATTTAAACAGGTAACAGTGCTTTATTTCCTATTATTCATTTTTAGTTTTTTTTGGCATTTTAGCGAACACAACAAAAAGTTGCCATCAAAAAGATTGCGCGCGCTTTTTCTGCCATTGCTCTCGTCAAAAGGACGCTGAGTATGTTCGCGTTAAGTCATTGTACCAATTATCCAAAAAGAGAAGAGAATAATGGTGATTAGTGAAAACATCAATGCATCTGAAACATGCAATTTCTTATAAAATTAAGAAGTGCAAAAGATTTTATGTAGAAATTCACATTTTCGCAACTTCTTAAAAAAATCAATCAAAATTTATTTTTATCATTGTTATATTATTAATATTATTACTATTAATCAATGCCTTCTCCTTTGAAAGGAGAAGTGCGTATTCTTCGCGATATTCGGCACGAAAATATTGTCGGCGTGTTGGACATGTTCACGGCGGGCGACGGTGTGCAAGTTGGTTGTTATTGTTGTTGATCAATTTATAAATGATCGCATTGATTTGCACCACGCAGGGCAAAGACGTCTATTTGGTCATGGATCTGATGGTACATATAATTATACATTTAATGCGGGTGTAAATGGGTTCATTTCCGAAGTGTCGGAACAGGTTTTTGGGTAAATTTGGAAAATTTTAGAGGATTTTTGAGTTATCATTCTCGCCTTAATTCTCATCTTTTAATTCTGTCCAATGGGGGACAGATGGACAAAATTAAAATTTAAATTAAAACAATTGCCTAAAAATGTCAGTCGATAATATATTTATGCTCAAGGAGACTGATCTGCACCAAATTATCCATTCCACGCAAAAATTGACCGAGCAGCACAACCAATACTTTCTCTACCAAATTTTATGCGGCTTAAAAGTAAAAACATCATTTATTACAAATCAATGCATTTATATTTTGCTTTAGTACATTCATTCGGTTGGCATTGTTCATCGAGATTTGAAGTAAATTTCGAGAATTTATCCTAACAATTAAAATGGCAAGGTAATAACCACAAAAGTCTATGGGCATTATTAATACATTCAAAATTATACTTAATTTATAAAATCAAAATTGAGAGGGTATTTTATTAACTTAAACATGTTTTTTGAGGCCCAGCAATTTGCTGGTCAACGGGGACTGTTTGCTGAAAATTGCCGACTTCGGCTTGGCCCGTTCCGTTGACCAATGCACGCGCGAGGAAGGCACTGTGATGACCGTAAGCTGACAATCTGTCGGTATTACGATAAAAATTGTTTTAATATATTTGAAAATGTTAGCAAATAATTAATTAACTATGCGTTTAAGCAATATGTGTCTACTCGATGGTATCGGGCGCCGGAACTGCTCTTCTCCATGATAAACTACGACACCAAGTAAGCTTCTTTCTTTCAGAAAGGCTAACAGATTTAGGTCAACTTATGGGCATTGGAAAGGTTTTGAATCGAAAAAGCAAAAAATGTGTCAGTCAATCAGTCCATCAGAACGTACAATTTTGACTATAATTTGGGTTTCAGGGATTTTTTTAAAAAATCACTATCGCTTTTTGGCTTCATTAGACTAATTTAGTTGTTGAATTTTGTGAAATTTATAATAATGTTAAAAAGTTGAATCAGATTGGATATTTGGTCGGTGGGCACAATATTTGCCGAGCTGATTATGCGACGACAGCTTTTCCCAGGGCGTGATGCTGCCATGCAGATTAAGGTGGTTGTTCGTTGTTGACTGTGCCCATGCCAAAACATTTATGGATGGGAAAGCATTTTTGGGCATTTTTCAAAATTTCCATTTGATCAATGGTAGCAAATTTTATTTTTCATTCCTTACAGATGATTTGCTGCTATTTGGGTACTCCAGAGCCTGAGGTGATCATTTTTCCTTTTCTGTGTATCATTTCAGCTAAAAATGCGCTCAAATTTCAGGTCCTTCAGCGAATTAACTCGGAATTGGTTGGCAAAATTTCAATCAGCTTTCAATGACACTTTTGGATTTTGTTCGTTTTTTAGGTCCGAGCGTGGATTGGAAAATGTGGTGAAAGAGTGGCACTTTCGTGGAATACGATTTTGCCCAAAGCAACGTCAAAGGCATTAGAATTAATTGAAATGGTAATTCGACGAATGCCAAACAAATTCCATTTATGAAATGCGTGTAACAGAATTTATCAGATGATGCAAATTGCGCCATGGCGACGATGTTCCGCTGAAGAGGCACTTTGCCATCAATACTTGGACTTGTAATTACACAAATAATTAAATATTATTACCATTAAAATAATAATAAAGAAATTATCGGGATCGGTTTCTATTCCGAATAAAAAAGTCATGAGACAATCCTTCGTACAAAAAAAAAGAAGAAAAGTTTTTAAACTTCTTGGCGGTGCCCTTGACACCACCAACAAGCTAATCCCCCCGTCCCCATACAATTCAAAAACATCGCGTACAGTATTTTTTCCAAAATAGATTGAAAGCTACGAACCATTTTTGTTGTAAGATTCTGGATAAAAGTTAATACAGTATGTAATGACTAGGGCTGGGCTTTTTAGGTAAATACCTAAAATTTTGCGCACTTGTAACGTTGAGATAAGCACAAAAAACGAGTTTTTAGCTTGGTTTGGAGCTTCTACACCCATTTTTATAATACCTATTTTTACCTATTTCGGGATTTTTCTACCTATTACCTAGGTACCTACTTTTATACCTATTTCGGCATTTTTGGTGACTTTTTCACACCTTTTTTGGCTTTTTTGTGAATTTTTGTCTTGAATTTGGTGGGAAATTGGCAAAATGCACCCCTAAAGAACGACTTTTGATTTTTAAAAAAGCACCCCTTAAAAACCGATTTTTTTGCCCAAAAAATTCAAAAAGTACACTAGTAAAATCGATTTTTTGCAAATCAAAAGTTCAAAAACATGTCCCTAAAATTAGTTTTTTATAAAATTAAAACACCTTTTGATTTCCAATAATTTTTGTTGATTTAAAAATTTTTTGACTTCAAAAAGTCTTGAAAAAATTCGTGTTTAAAAATTTTATTTACCTATTTTGGTACCTATTTTGGAATTTCATACCTATTTAATACCTATTTTGAGATTTTTTTTACCTATTTAAGTACCTATTCCGCGTTTTTTCTTACCTAAAAAGCCCAGCCCTAGTAATGACCATTTTTCTAAGATACCACGACCCGGAAAATGAACCATGCGGGACGAAGGCAATTGGATTTGATGCTGAAGCGATTGAACGAATGGAAGCGGAACAACTGAAAGATGCGCTAATGGCGGAGGCGGATCAATTTGGGAAGGCCAAAAAAGTTGACATCGACATGGAGATGTATGTATAAAACCATGTAACTATTGAAAAACAGGCATTCCCATGGTAGCCTCAAGATCCAAAATAAGTCCGTATCTGTAGAATATGCATATCCGTGGGTTCACCTCACAAAACCGTAATTGTTTAGAGACCGAGACTTACAATGAGTTCATTTCTGAACGACCGATATTCAATTTTGGACACAATTCACCAGATCCTGTCCGAATGTAAAGTGATTTCTGCGTTTATAGCATAAATTGGTCCGGTTGGAAGTGAAGGATTACAGGATTAATTACAGAGGAAAAGTCCACAAAATCTTTCAAGTTTTGGAATTCGAGTCTTTGATTAGCAAATGTTTCCATTAAAAACTGTTTTTCTTTTTTATTGTTTGCTTCTTGATTCGAGATCGGAGACACTGAAAACCCCAGATCTTTAGGCTTCTAACTTTGTTCGAATTCGGATCAAGGGTTCGAACTTTGTTGACTGAATCGACAAAGCGTCACTTTTGGCTGAGTTGACAAAACATTGTTCAGTGGGGGTGGGGCTTATTTCAGGGATGCTCTATATTTTGGAGCACCTCAAAAGGGGGACTTCAAGGGGGACTCTATTTCAGGAGGGGGAATTTAATTTAGGAGGTACGGTATTCAAAAGTTGCTTTGCAATCATCCTCTAATTAAAGACCCGGGTCTTCATTTTTCAACCCCTATAGAGGGAGTTTCAGTTGAGGGGGGGGGTCTTCAAATGGAGGAAGTCATTTTCCATCGGAACCGATAAGCCCCCTCCCCGTTCTCCAATTTGCTTAGATATGCTACTCTTGTTTAAATTGATTTAAGACCTAATATGTTTTTTATTAAAAATATTGATTTTTTAACAAAATTTGACACAATTTTCCAAAAAAAATTTAAAAGTACAGTTAATACCGGTACCGCTTGTAAATCTCCCGGGTTTTCCACTACCGGCAAGTCCCGGTGCCGGTTTTTGTAAAAAGTACCGATCCTGCTTAACCCTATTATCTTAAATGTATAAATGTCTAGAATTCTTATTTATTAATTTTCTAAGCAGGCGTGCACGTTCAATCTCGACTCTCGTTTTCTCACACTTTTTGGCTAGGTATCTTGAGCTTGTCTCACAATCTCATCTCGCTTGCAGTATTCGGACTTTTGCAAATTTCTCATATTCATACCCTCATACCGTCTATAACGAAAAACACAGATGCCTAACATAATAATGTTCCGAAAGTGAAAAAGTCGAAAACCGACAGCCAGAAAATCCGTGAAACCCGAAAAAACTAAACCGAAAGTTGATGTAAATTAATAAACTAACAATAAGTTATCAATAAAAATTTATTCATTTAAAATTACGCAAAAAATTTCACAACTAAACAAAACATTAAAAATGAAATAAAATAAGAGCCAATGTGACCAAAATTGGCACTGTGAAGCTGTTGTTGACGGTCAGTCGAAGTGCCGCAGAAAACTTTTAAATAAAAATTTTTTAATGAAACAAAATTTCAATAAAAACTTTAAAATTCACTATAATTTTGTATTTTATAATTTGTACTTGGCTGTTGTCGCTGTTGGCAATGCACTTCTCCAACCGTTCATAGTCAATAAATTCCAAGGCACAGAGGTGAAAAGCACTAATTATGATCATTTAAAAGAAGTACCACCACATTAATTCATTACATTATCAATAATATCTCTGTTTTGATTGCGTTACATTTCCTTTCCAATATTTTTCCAATTTAAATTTGTTTTTAATTTTTCCAGTGTTTTTTTTTTTTGTGTCCCACCGTTGCGTCGCGTTCAGTTGCCAATTGTTCGCGTCGTACATCACATGGTTGTGCCGTATCAGTGCGTCAAATGTGGTGCCATTCGTTTTGGCTTTTTGAATGTACGCGTCCAACGATTGCGCGTCCAAACCGCCGAAAGTGTCGCGCATTGAATACTCCAATTGTGTTCTTGTCACATTCGCGCCATTTTTATTCAATTCATTCAAATGCACGAAATAAGTCCTTGGAACAAAATGATAATTTATTACCCGTAAAAATACTTTGTTTTAGTCTATTATTTATTACATAAAATAATTAATTTAGCCGCTTTTTTCACTTATTTATTTACTTACTTCATATCGTCCAACTCCAATGTGTTACGGTTGTATTCGGCAACACGAAATGCCGGATTATTGTGATGAAATGCCGGCGTAAGTGCCGGCGCTGTGAAAAAACGTTGCACCGTTCTACCATCAGAATTCTATAAAATTTTTTTAATTTTATTTTGAATATTGAAGCGTGCCCATCATTTTTGACTAAATGATCGCTCCCGGGGAAAGATTGGTGAAAGACACTTCCATTTTATACCTTCACAACCCGAAAAGTGTCAGTGTGGTAATGGCCGAAGAACATCCAACGTATCTCCGTCGCATATTCAACCATCAAATCGACTAATCGTTGATTGTATTTCTGCGGCATTTGTTTCATGTGATTCTCGTCCCATGAATATTGTTCGAACGCTGAAAATATTTCAAAACTTTAGAGTTTTTTTCGTTTTTTTTTTAAATTTCAAACCCCCTGGCGGTACATGGCCCAAAATGTGCACCGGCACTCTCTTTTGTCTGGCCGTCTCCAGCTCAAATTGGAGAAAATCGAATTGGCCTGACGGGTCTTCCGGCTCCACAAATTCTTTTTTGAGTGAATTCCATTCGTAGTAAATGTTTGTGTTCAGCACCAAAAAGAGTCCATTCGCAGCAGTTTGGACCCGGTAATATCCTCCGCGGGTAAAAGTGGCCTAAAAAGTTGCCTAAACATTTATCAAAAATACAATGAACGCCACCAACCTTTCCTTCTGGGCCAATCCATTGTTCCCACATTTTAAACATGTTCTCGTATATTAGCTGTTTGGCCGGATGGTCGGTGAACGAATTGCCGGGTGCCGAGTCGTGGTTGCCCAACACGGGCACAAGAATGGCATTTGGAAATTGGGATGTGATGGCATTCGTCACCTTTTTTAGCATGTCTAGCAGCACTGTTTAATTAAATTAATTGAAATAAGTGTATATTTTCAGGCTATTCAGGAGTCCCGGTCCCAAAAACCAGAATTTTAATCCGTTTATTTTGGCCTCGGTCTCGGTGATTTAGTCCAGGTTTTCGGGACTTCTTTACACACTAAAGATTAAATTTTTGTGTAACTTTTGGAAAATTTTCGTCACAAATAGTAAAAATATCTGTTGGGTAAATTGGAAATAATTATTAACATTCAATTATTTTGGTTAATTCTCTTATAAACCCAATAGAAATCTCAAAATTTTAGTTTAATTTTAGGACATTCCCGGTGTATAGTCCCGGGTCCCGAAAAATAAATAAAATATTTTTGGCTTCATTTTGACGGACCATTTTCGTCGTATTTGTCGTGAGGCAATGTGTCCCCTGTCCATATGATCAGATCCGGATTTGGTACTTGCGCCTTCGTCTCATTCAGCATGAATTCGAACAGAGCCTTTATAAATAATTTTAAATAAATTTAATTTCATTTCATTTTTTTCATACCATTGGCGAATCGCAATTGTGGTCCCCGTAGAGACCCAATTTTGGCGAATTATTATTTTCATTGCTTCGGTGGCACCAGTTTTTTGAATCCCCGTTGAGGTCATAATTCGGATCGATGTGAATGTCGGTAATGTGCAGAAATTGGCCCGTGGAATTGTTGGCAAAAATTGGCGAAAACGCCAAACATAGTCCAAAGAGGCCAAATAACATTTTAAGAAAAAAACCCTAAGAAATGAGCAAAAATTAATGCGGTACTTTCGGTTTTGTCACTCTGATTAAAGGTTTGCGATATTTTTTTTGCTCAGATCTGAATTCGAATCCAGGTTTTAATATCTAGTTGTAAAAGCATATATCCGGGGGGGGGGGGTAATAAAATCGGAAAATAGTGTACCTCTTGAATGATTCTAAAGATTTAACTTTTATTGATTTTGGATTCGGTGAAAATATATACATATATGTAAAATTTGCTTTTCCTTTTCATCCTACTGCTGGAATTAAGGATTATCGATTCTTTCCCTTTTAAGTAATTGTTTGACGTATTAAAAGATATTTCTTTAACAACCAATTAGGTAGCTCTAAAATTTAAAAACAAATTGGCGCTTCGAAAAAAAAGCCGCACAGATTCTGATTAAAATATCACAAATCAAATTTGGGTACTTTTCGGTTGAGGCCAAAATTTGAATTTTAAAAAATCAACAAATGGCGCGTAGAATTGCAAAAACTGCGCACGGTCCAGCATTTGGCGGTGCGTGCCGTGTTGCTTTTTATTGCGTGCTTTTGCAGAGCGCCAAGTGCGCTCAATTGTTTGCGTGTGGGCTTCTACGCGCCATTTGTTGATTTTTTAAAAATTCAAAATTTGGCCTCATAACCGAAAAGCACCAAATTCTGAAAGGATTTCGAAAGAAAAGAAAGAATTCCGTTCGGAGTGTGACTTTTCAGTTTTAATGCTTTCAAATAATAAATTGTAGCATTCGCTTTTGTATAAGGTGGTCGATCAGTTTTTGTTTGGAAATAATTTGATAATAATCATTCAATTTTTATTAAGATTTGTGAGTCCTGCCGCTGAAGATAAGGACGAAATATTCCGCAAAATGAATTGGAATAAAATAAAATGAAATGAATTGATAAAAATGCAAATGAACGCTAACATAAATGATCAATAATAGTAATACATGTAAAAAGGCGATAGCTTTTGCAAAAACTCGCCCTGATAAGAGAATGAATGGAATGGAATGAAATGGGGCACTTTGGGGGCGAATTGATTGGATCATATACACAAATACTTGGTAAGGATTGCGCGGGTCGAGGAAATTTCAAGAAAACCTGGACCGGAACTTTCTCGGAGAGAAGAAACCCGAAACTTCCATGCCTTTTTCAGGTCAGCCATGATTCGTACATAGCAAAGACTAAAAGGTAAATCCTGATCCATGCCCATGACTTTTGCGACAACGCACTGGACCAAACTAACCCATCTCGAGAATAAAATGATGTAAATATTCAATAGATTCTGTACTACATTAAAGATAATGGTAAATATTGTAGAACCGTCCACTTCATTTGGCTGGGATCACTTCGTTCTCAGCGCGGACTGTTGACAAATGACGCGCGGCTTCATTGGGTTCACGAACATTCGCATTCATTGGCCGTTCTCAGCGCGGACTGTTGAC
Source organism: Heterodera carotae (assembly GCA_024500135.1). Taxonomy (NCBI): domain Eukaryota; kingdom Metazoa; phylum Nematoda; class Chromadorea; order Rhabditida; family Heteroderidae; genus Heterodera; species Heterodera carotae. The sequence goes on from JAKKIK010000363.1 coordinate 19,559, forward strand.
AAATGACGCGCGGCTTCATTGGGTTCACGAACATTCGCATTCATTGGCCTCTTTATGAGTTATTAAATAATTTTTTGTTCGGTTACCTAAAATAGAAGAAAAGGAAGAAACGGCGTATTATTCTCTCATTTATCTTTTTGTCTGCCCTTTTTCTACGGCATATACAGAGCTATCTAATTGGTTAGGGCAAACCGCAAAATGGGCCAATAAATTTAAAAACCAAAAAGTAAGAATTCTTTTGGCCAAATTGCAACGGATAATTTTCGCTTCAAATTTTACAGATACTGTATGTTTGCCAACTCGGTAGGGTATCGGAATCGAACCGATACCATTAGTATACACCCCTAAAGATAAAAAAGGAAAATCTCGGCAATGATCCCTTAACATTTGCCCGGTACCAAGCTCCCTTTTAGATTACTTTTTAGGCATAATCTTAAAATTTAATAAAAGTTCAATTCTTCCAAAGCAACATAATTTAATTTATATTTACAATACTATCACACATAAAAATTGTTAAATTTTGTTTTTTATTGTAGAGTCTGATATCGACGATACCAGAGTATCGGTATCAGTTGATACAGCACTAACTAAATAGCATATCTAACTGATTCCAATCCAAAAAATATACAAATGGTTAACTTTCAAATGGCGGTGAAAAAGGCCAAATTGATGATGATGAATAATCCAACCCATTCATTTATTCATTCATTTTTATCACGGAGAACAATCTATTCCATCATCACATCTGAACAGCATTCATTCATAAAGTACCATCAATTGGCAATCATTCGACGGATTTGTTATTAAACAGATTGACGGATTTCATTATAAATCAGAAATAAAATTTGATCAATCCATTCTTAATCCGAGAGACTTTAGTCAATAACATACAAATGCCAATCATTCTCAAACTTTTTCTTGCTTTGTCCGTTTTGGCGACTGTTTCCGCCAAAAATGCTGGACCGTAAGAAATTGGCAACAAAATTGCCCGATGATTTGGCATTTTCCAGTAATTTTTAGACTTTACCTCTGTGACGCGATCTCTCGTGAGGCCCATTTTGAAACGGCATACTTTGCCTTGGACCAATGCACCCGCTGGGGGACTGATCAGTTGCGGCACAATTCGTTCGCCCTCCGCTTCCAACTAACCGGCAAATGTGAAAATGGGTCGGCTTTTAATTACTTTATTATAGAAATTGAGTGGCGACATTTCAGTTTTACCATATGTTATCCGGGAAGTTTGGATCCGAGTGGCGCAAATTCGGCTTTTGGAATGAGTCCGGCAATTCAAGTCCAAGTGCAAAATCTTCCGGAAGTGAGAACTTTCAACGAAATAAAACAACAAAAAGGTGTTTGACCCTGATTTTAACACTTTTTTTACAGGGTAGAGCGATCACTGATTCAGTGAAAAAGGGGTTTGACCCTAGAACTTTTTTACAGGGTAGGGTGATCAGTGATAACTGATCAGTGACTACTTCTGTAGCGCAAATTAAAAAAAAATTGGCTTACTAATTAAGCTTATTTAGAGTGAATTGGGCAATCAATGTTTGGCATATCAGAAAAAATGCAACAACAAAAATAATAAAGCAAATCATTGCGAAGCAGACAGAGTTTGGCATGGCATCAGAGTGAGTGCCCCGAAAGCGTCTGGCGTAATTTCAATTGAAATGTCAATTTCAACGAAAAGGTCCAAAATAAAATTCCAAAGGAATAATACCAAATGTATTTACCTAATCATCTTCGGTACAGATACAATATCAGCAGCACAAATCAAATCTTTAGCATTGAATTCGGAAATTCGAGCAGTTTAATGACAAAAGTGACGGACAAAATGGGTAATTTAATCATTAAATAGCGTATAAAAGATTATATTTTTATTTTGTAATTTAGGCAGAGAAATAAAGTTTTTGGATGATGACTCAATCCGTGACGCGTATTTTGTTCGGAAAATTAGAGGAAATGCCAAACTGAGCAATTATGTGGGACTTTGGATGCTTGGGTTGGACCTTTTGCCGGTGCACAGTCGCGACACATTGCAACTGCACGTGGACAGGGATTGCGGATGCGAAATGCACGCTTGGGTACCATTATAAAAAAGGGATATATTAAATTTTTTTCAAAAAAGTTTGTTCATCCGTCTGACGAAATGCCGCCACTTCGTTCTGAGCCGCCCGAGGTCAGCGATGATTGCCCAACGGCGTCGCAAATCCAACAATTCGCATTGCAAAAGACCGCGAACATCGGTCGCGCCATTCATTTGCGACAGCGACTGAACAAAAGGCCAAAGGGTGTTGTGCTACGATTCGGCAACGAATGGCAGAGAGATTTGCTGGTGCTAGCTGTTGACAAGCCCCCATATGGCCTCATTAATATCACTTCGGAGCAGGCAAAGCAACAAAAAAATATTCTACAAAATTAATAACAAATTAGAATTTCTCGTTTTGGTTTTGATACCAGAATACTTTTCGTTTTTTGATTTTGATAAGAGCTACTAGCAGAAGTTTTAGGAAGGCGTTTTTTTAGGATGCCGACATGAGTAGACGGCCTTTTGAAAGCACAATTATTGGATTCGCCTCTGTTGGCTGGCCATAAAATTTAAATAAATGGCAAAATTGAATTTAAAAAAATACTCTAGCTTAACTAAGGGCAGAAAATTGACAAACGAAACCAAGCCACAGTCTTATTTTTAAGCCACCCGTAAAGCGCAACCAATCACACTATTAAGGCCGGCGTGCGCAATACACATTTTGAGGACGACGACACGAAATTGCGTGAATTAGTAATGGGAGGCGGAGGAGGACAGAAACGTAAGGGAGGCAAAGGTCCATTCAAATCGCTGACGGCGGACGGCACTGATCAGTCCGAGGAGGAAGGGCATCAGGAGGAGGCCAAACGGCAGGACAAGTACATGGACGTGGAGGTGGTGGTGCACAAATACTTTTACGAAGTGAAAGTTGGCGACAGAAAGTCGGTCAATTATTTTCCGGTGGCCTCGGAATGGTGGGAGGCGGCCGAGGACAAAATGGGCAACATTACGCACATTGAGGTGGCCCCGCCCTTTTTGGAATTGCCATTTTAATTAAATCGTATAATATATACCTTTTTCAATCTCAGATCACTGGCGATGTCTATCCGAACAGCATTGATGAGCCCAAAGTGAAGGAAAAGGTGTGCTATTATTATGACATTAGCCAACTGACCGATTCTTCAACGTTTTTGCTAATCTGATTTTTACAAAATTTGTATCCCTCGAAATCTCTAGGTGTTTGTAAGCTATGGCTAAGCAAAACGATTAAAGAATTAGCAACCAAGTTAGAAAGCAAAATTAACAAAATCCTAATTTTTTGTAATGTATAAATATAACTTTTTTAGAGTTGCTTAACATAGCTTATAAATACATAGAGCTTTTTAAGGATACCAATTTTGTAGAAATTGTCTGGTTAACAAAAATGAATTAACCCAAAAACTTAGACCATCGGCCAGATTTACTTAGGCAAATTGTACTGAGCTTTTTGGCTATCTTGAAATGTTTTTACCCTTCGAGTTTAAGTCCACAAATGTCGCCCATGGGCCCAATCAATTTGCTTATTTAACATTCCAACTAAAATAAATAAATTAATTTCGTCTGCAGTACATTTGAAAAAAACGTTGCTTATGTTAAGGCTCAGCAAATGAATGAAAGCCGCCATTCGAAACTTCAATTTTATTCCACACGATTTGACAACGTTGGATTGGACGTTGGCTTCATAATTGTGATCAAAGGCAAAACGGGCACACCGCCGCCCGAACATGCGGAGGACGGACTGCGCCTGAACTTCTATCTCATGCACAATACGCCTTCCTTTAATCGTTACGGTAATCCATGGATTTCGGATAATCGCATCTTCATTAAAATACCCTTAAACATTTAGAATATTTTTGATTTTTGAACATAGAGCGATAGTGCCTATAATAGAAGTCAAGTCATTTATTATCGATACCCCTTCGACGAGACTTCTATTACAGGGAAGGAGGGGGGCGGGCTTTAAAGGAAATAGGTACTGCAGTTAATACCTATTTTACAATAACAGTGTCAAGAGCGGCATGGTATTTGATTCAGTGGCGTGGAAATTTGTCGATGGGCCATTATAATTACCAAGTATTTTTTTTTAATTATGTAAATGCGTTCATTTTGCCGCGGTTTCTCAAAAGGAAAAATTTTGCGTTGATCCGAAAGCAAAATTGAATGTGTTTGAACCAAACGAACCATTTGAAATGCGAATTGAAATGACACGGCCGAATAAGGACGGTAAATGAAAGAAAAAGAATCTTGAATTATTATTACTCATTTTTTAAGAAATTGGAGAAATCAAAATCACCGTTTTTGCGCCAAACAGAACAGACACAACAACATTTAAGCTTGAGTCAATGGCCTTTCGTGACATTAACTATATTAATGTAAAATTATTTCAAAAAAACATTTCGCCATTATAAATTCAATTTTAGATCATCGGCTATTTGGAACTTTTTGCGGCGCCTCAAATTATTTTTCCAGACGTATTAAATTGAAACTAAACTTTTTTTGTTAAAAATTTAAAACAGGATTATGCAATGCACAAGAAAAACGCTTTTCACGTGTTCCCGTTGCTTGTCGCTGGAGATTCACTTAAAATTGAGGGCAAATTGCGCGATGATGCCAAAGAATTTAAAATCTATTTTTTGCATGATTCGCCCGTGCCAAATCCATACCGTAAAAAGGGAGGGATTAATCAGCAATAAATGATTGAATTATTAACATTTGTATGTTCAGTTGGAAATGTTGTGATGCAAATCGTTTTTGATCTGAAGATGGACAATGGCACAATGCTTTTGAACACTTTGACCAGTAACAAAGTCAATTTATTCCAAAGGATTTTTTAATTTGAATTAATGAATTTCAGAAGCAATTTACAGAATTGTCCGAATATTTCGACAGTATGACTTTTGACAATGAAGGATTTTATTGCAACTTATCACATTTCTGCCTTCAAATTTTTGAACTTTTAAAACAAACGCTTTTTTTTCGCTTTATACATTTTTGAGTCAAAAAGTCCTCTTCTGATGGAATTCACAGTCGAAAAAATGTTGCGCCCTTTCAGGCGCAGATTTAATGAAGATATTTCCGTCCAAAATGTTCCCGGGCGAAGAATTCAAAATTGAAATTCGTGTGGAATTCAATGAGTACAAAATTCTCGTTTATGGCGCTTTGGCTGGCACTTATGAGCACGTTATGCCATCATGGGCCGTCAGCTATTTGAATGTGAGTGCGAGCGCGGGGTGGGATAGGTTAATTGTAAGCCACAAATCTCGGAATTTCAAGTCTTTGGGAGCAGATTTTCGTTTTAAAATGAAAAAAGTGCGCTTAGAGACCAAATTGAACAAGCAAAAAAACTTTTAGTAATATTGTCAATTTGCTTTGGTTTTTTTTCACATATGAATGTATTTAATTGTTTTAATTTCTTTGGTTTATTTTTTGTTAAAATGTCTGTCGAGTTTAACTTACGACAAAATTTACTAAATGCCTTTTTCAGTTCCACGGACAATTTGCTAGCATCAGCAAATTTGTTTTGGACAGAAGCAAAGGCATTTTCCGAGCTAAGCAATCGCGCTCTTTGAAGCTTCCGTTTGTTCTGGAAGTGTCCGACAAGAAAATGCTCAAATTTGGTGACGTCATTCTCATCGATGGCACTGTAAACAGCGAAAATGCTACCATAACAATTTTGTTGCTAAACGAGGCGTTGGAAACATACAAAAGCGGTAAAGCACAAGCAAAAGTCGAGAATACTATTACGGGTGGGGCATAAATAAAGAGGGAGCATTATGTATAAACTAGGGTTCAAACACCGGTACCGACTTTTCCAGTGCCGAAAAGTAGCGGTACCGATTTTTATGAAAAGTACTGATACCGTTGAACCCTAGTATAACCCCCCTCTCCTTCAAAGGGAATATAAAGATTATTCTTGTTGCGCGATGATCTCAGCTTCCCCAAAATGATGGCTCCCAATCCCGTCCAAGCACTATTAATTTAATTTTGGTTGATTCAGCGATCTTCCAATTAATAGTATCCCAAACCCAACTTTAGTATCGCCCAGCGCAAAAGAGTATTTGCGGAAAGGACACACGTCGAAGAGTGGGAATAAATTCTAATTATTTGCTTAATTTCTTTTGCTCCAATTTTTATAGTCGGCATAATTATTGCCAGTGCCGTCTTTTTCACAGATTCCGATGGCAAAGGGCGTGTTGAATTTGCATATGTATAAATGTCTTTTTTAAAATAAACTTAGTTATTAATAAATCAATTTAATATTAAAAGAATGATGAAGAGGAAGGCAAAGAACTTCACGAATTTAAACCAGCGCTAAGTTCTGCCCAAAAATTCCATTTGAAAGTTTCAATGGACACGCGGCTTAAATTCCACTTGGATGGCCATGGCACCTTTGTTTACAAACGCGATTCAATGCCCGTGTGGGCAATTCAATACATCAGGGTTAAAAAAATTTTAATTTTTAAATAAAAAACTTTAAATTTCAGATTGAAGGCGATTTGGAACTATCAAAAATGCCACAGATTGAAGTCATCAGCAGAAAAACGAACAGAAAGCAAAGCTGGCTCACTTTATGAAAACGTTGAGATATGCTTAAGTGGATTTTATAATTTAAATTTGCAAAATAAAAGCTACCTAAATGCAAATTGTGGAAAATTGCCATTTTTGGAATTTGCCAATCAAACACCGAAAGGAAGCAACGGAATGAAAGTGTTTTGTTCGCCGGATCGGAGCTGACGACGCCAATTCAGCAGAAGGGTATTAATGCTGGAACTGATCTGCTGTTCCTCCTCCTGGTCCATTTCATCAGCGAACTTTAACGCGTCAATGCTTTGCGGCATGAAAGCTGAAATTTGAAATTTCGGCTTTAAAATTCGCTTTTTGGTCGTTCGAAGTTTTGTCCTACTCACGATTTTACAATTCTATCTGGATCATCTCTTTACTCACATATTTTAAAAAGCTAACCCCAATCCCAATTAAACTCGCCCAATGTGTTGCGCCTTTGGTGCTGCATTAGCCACAAGTTGAAGCTGCGATAGGGCCATTGCCCAAACGGAAAGTTGGTCATTCCGCCGTTCATTTCCTGCACATAGCGAAGAATGTCCAATGAGCTGATGTCCGTCTTGTCCGGGTACTTCTTGCGAATGTGTTCGATCAGTTCGAGCAGTTGCTGCACTTCAAACTGAAAACAATGGACCCCAAATATAATTTGGATGTTATCAATAGCATCCCCGTAATGACTAATCCGGAATCCAGAACATATCCCTGATATACCTATGTATCATTGTATTTTTAAATAAAGCAAAAAGTCGGCCGACCTCAATTTGTTGCTGTTGCTGCTTTTTGGCACTCCTTCGTTTGGCCCAATTGATTTTGCGCCCGAAGTAATGAATTTTCAAAAAAACCCTGCATAAAGCAAGCAAATATTTTTTGTTAAAGAATATAGAGTTAGCTATGTAAGCTTGGGTGGGATTAAAGCCACAACTTCACCCAATCTGTGGGCATTTCTTCCACCAAATTACCTACTAACAGGGCCAATTAGCCTTATCAATTCCGCCCTATGGCATTTTAACCGCTCAGCGATCATAATGCTAAAGGGACAAAGGATTTCAGGAAACCTAAAATTTTCGTCTCTAATTCCAACCCCCGGAGCCAAGCTCCCCCTTTAATATTTCTGTTTCTTTTGGATCAACGAAGATTTCTTTCAAAAATTGCTGGTTTTAGACCATTTGAGTTCACTGGCAGCAAGATCAGCACACATTGATAGAACTGCGAGTCCTGTGACAAATGGGAGGGGGGAGGGGGACAATTTTAATAAAAAAATTATCCCTATTTAAAATCATTAAAATACCGAAAGTAACGAACACAAATATGTAAATCAGTGTCATAAGCCGTGAAAAATCGGTTGGCATTTCTAAAGAAGAAACTTATGTTTAGCAAACAAAAATCAATTATTTGTTCGTGAACACTGACCACTCATCGTAAGGTTGGCAACCAAATTGAAGGTGATGAAAAAGCCTTCGATGAAATTGTGATCACTGCCGGCGGCGGCCATGTAAACGACGCCGCCGAGCATGCAAAAGAGCAAAAGGATCGCCGCATTGACCGAAAGAGGCAGACGGCGCTTCCCTGGGGACGCCACAAATTGGAGCAAATTTATCCTGCCCCGTGGTCTTGATCTCAAGTGTCAAAAGAGAGTACCGGATAATCCCCATCCCAACAGGTGGCCAAGTCACTCCCGCAGAATTGATTCTGGTGGCAAACACTAACCCTGTAACTCTGTTGTTTTGTTGTCCTCCACGCGCATTCGATCCATGGCACGGCCTTTGTCTGCCCCTCCTCTGTTGTTCCTTATTCTCCCGTTCTTCGTTTTGGTCAAAGTGACCCTAACCCAAAAAAGTGAAGGTGAACAAAAACAGAGGCTTCCTTTCATGTCCAACTGCCCTATCGGCCATTACAGTACCGACCAACTAGAGCAATTCGAGAGTCCGGTTTTGAGTCATGTTTTTTGGGGATTTTGTCTCGGTCTCGAGACCGTTGTCAAGTCTTGTTTACGAGACTTGGTGTCAAAACTCGGTCTCCACGCTTGGCAGCATTTTTAAAATGACTTGGTAAGCTCGTGAGGTCTGGGCTCAATCAGTCTTACAAAACCATTCCACCCACATTGACTTCTTTTGCTGAAATCTGTTGAGTGACTGTAATGCCTTCGTTTCCACTTGCGAAATAACTTTGCCAGTGCGACGTCGCACCCCGCAAAATGCCGACACTCTTTTGGCGGTCCTCTGCAAACAAATAATGAAATGTGATAATAAACACAAAATTAATCACTAAGATTTTGTCGTACGAATTTAGAACCACGTCGGACAAAAAGCGACCAATATCCACCGCCGCGAGTACAGTAAGCGGAATGCCTGTAATTCGGGGATGGGGGAATGGTGGCGTGGTAGGCACGTATCAACCCCCAAGACCAAAAATTCCTCGACATATCTTCCCAGCCAAGTACCTGAGGTACAAACGCACCTAAAAGTCCGTATCCGATGGACAACCATTGTCCAAGTGGGGTCATTGGACTTGTGGGCCCGTATCCGGTCGTCTGAACTAGAGCAGAAAGCATTGCAGCAGTGATTGAATTATGAATGCAAATAAATTTATGTATCGCGCCGGGGGTACCAACAAAATTTTAGGAATTAAACATTATGGCCCAAAAGATACCTAATCATTTGAAGAAAAGAAAAAAATAATAACAAATTTTTAATTCACTAATCTTCTATCAGCGAATTGTGAAAAGAAAATAAAATACATTTCGAAACATTTTGAAATACGAAAATTTCAACGAGGTTGGCTGTGGCAGTACCGGCAGCTGGCGTGTTCAGGAAATTTTAATGGCATTTAAATTCATTAAAAAATAATAAGAATGAATCCGTATGCCAAAAAAGGAACGGAATCCGGGTCCATGCTCCAAGTTGGCACCAATGTGTTTTTTGTTACTGACAGTGAGAATGGACAGTGCGTATAGCACAGATGACATTGGGCTCCACCGGGGCGGCAATACTTTGTCCAACAGTTGTGGCCCCCATTCGGTCGCCATTTGGTCCACCGGCGGTGGCGTTATACGGAATTGGGCTCCCTCAAAGAATTGGGAAATGCGCGACACTGAGGCGTAAACATCCGCGCGAAAACGGTCGTCCGAAGTGACGCCACACGCGTGACCGGCCTCAGATGTAATTTGCTCGTACAATTCAACTAAATTTGGCGGGGGGGGGACAAAAACCGGATTGAAAGCCTTTCGAGAAATGCTCTTTAGGCAATAAAAAATGTCCCCTTTCCCATTTCTTTGGCATTTTTGCACAAATAATTTGTCGTCAAAACCAACCGATGCGTTCCAATTTTTTGGCTTGTTGAGCGCGTTCCGCGTTGTGTTCAATGCACGCGAAAGCCCATGCCCCGGCGGCCAAGTACATACACAGCAACACATACAGACAAATGTGCGGCAGAGCAATTCGGCACAGCTGACGCATTTCGGGGGTAGAAATATAATTGGAAAACAATTTAACCCAAATTCTTTTCTTCCCGTTTATTTGCGTTCATTTTTGGTCCTTTTTAGTATGGCTTATGGTTGGTTTCGTCACAATGATACGTATTCGACAACCGTTTTACCATTTTTAAAACAAAGTATAGCAAACAACAAAATTAGGGTGGGGACGATTTGCCCGCCGGAGGAAAAAAAGTAGCCCTCGGGGCTTCATTATATTAATACTGTTCAACCCGTTGCATGCGCTGTCCTCTCCGCGCCTCTTTGCCCTCCTCCGCCTCGGCGGACCTTTGGCGCTGTTCCTCACCAATTTGGTCACTTATTCCGCTCTTTGGCATAAATACGACGCAATTTAAGTGGGCCCACGCTTTGGGAGGAGAACAGCTTAAAGCGCACTTTTGGCTTGGGCTTAAATTGTTGAAATAACAAAAACGGATTTATTGCATTTAACAGTTGTGCCATTTTCCATTCATTTCTTTCAGAAACAAATGGCACAACGAAATGGTGCCCTTTAAATTGTGTGACAAGCCAACAGCAGAAGGGTCCGTCCATTCAGCTGCTGGGCTCCCAATTATCCTCGCCAATAATTCATTCTGCCAAAACGTCTTTTTGTTCAAATACAGCCTTTCTTTTACAAATCTTAATTCAAAAACAAAACTAAATCTAATTTTTAGGGTATTTGTGGGTTGGTTATCCGTGTGCAGATTTTCAAAAAAAAAACATTTTTTTTTCAAAATATTGTAAAGAATGTTTTTAGAGCTTTTCAGGGTCGCTGATAACGAATACGACATCCTTTTTTCCCAATTCCGAAACCCGGACCCAAATTAGAACAAAAAATACGTATCCCAGACTGCAGTTTTGAATAAAATTGCATGAATGTTTTGTTTGAATTTTCAACTTTTTGTTCGAATTTTGGGTCTGGGATTCGGAATTGGGCAAAATGGATGTCGTATTCGTGATCAGCGGCTCTGAAAACCCCCGAAAACATAATATTTATTAAAAAATTGGCAAAATTTGCTTGGAAAAAATCATGAAAGTGAAATTCATTAGGCAAAAGGAATTAGTTAGGTACCTGGGTTTAGTAGAATACTTTTATTTTTTAGTTTAAATAAAGTAATTCTTTGGGCAATTATTTTGGTATAAAAATTTGTTAGTATTACCTATCTTTTTTTCTACTTTTTAAATACACAAATGCGAACTAATAAATAAATGCAAGAGATGAGATCATTAAAAATCTTTTTTAACAATACATTTGTTTCCTATTTTTTCTCGTATTTTGACGTCAATTGAATACGAATTTTTTTGTTGCCAATCAAATTTTTCTTCAGTCGAAATGCCCTGTCAATGTTAGCGTCAAATTTGTGCGAAAGTATCCCATTTAGACTTTCAACCCATTCCTTCGAATTCATTGAAATTTCTACAGGAATTCCATCTCCTGAAAAAATTCCATCGTCCAATTCGAGACCAACCAGCCAAATATCGTGGAAAAATGTCCTTAAATTTGGCAAAGAAAAAATAATAAATTTAAATAGGCATATCTAATTGGTGCCTTAAATAAATGCCAGAAAAGTCCTTGAAAATCGGCCATTCTTTGCAAAATAATTACATAAATGGATTAATTGCCTAAAACCGACTCTTTGTCGCCATTTTGATTCGTTTCCGTGTGCGACTCTTTGGCCATAATTTTTTTCGCATGGGCCAAGCGAATGTGCTCAAATGGTTGCACATCGTTCAACAGTTGCAGTCGGATCCGGGTGCCCACAAAGCCGCAGAATTCGTAGAAGTCTGCCAACAATTTGGCTTTGCAAATGATTCGAATAAAATGTGAATACTGAAAATCAACCAAATCAAAAAATTATTTTTAATTTTTTGTTATTTACAATAATAAGATTTCTTAACATTATATAATTTAAACTAACAAAACCTTTTCTTTAAATTTTTTACTCTTTAACAGGCTTTTCCATTTCTGATCCCATGTATCAGTTAAATTTGGCCAATTTCGAATGCATTTAATTGCTAAATAAATGGATTAAATAACTATTTAATTGGCTGTGATAAAGTTATTATTTATTTATCTCCATAATGAATATGGCTCAAAATTATTATGTTCAAATTGTCATTTCACCTTGTTGCATTTCATGCTGAATAATCATTGCAGTGTAACGGTTAATGTTGAACGTGGCGTTTTGCTCAATTTGCCCCGGGGTGACAATTGGCATTGTCAACTCGGCCACAAGTCCATTAGCAATTTCGTGTCGTTTACGCAACTCGTCACTCGGTTCCCATCGAAGCGCCGATCCATCCGGCAAATCCGTCAGCTTTACAGGCGTAGGCCAAGGCCTAGAGAAATTTTTTAAATAATTGGCATAAATTTTTTGAAAAATTTGCCAAAAGAACCATGTTGAAAAGGTAAAGAAGAACTTTTCGATCAAAAATGGAATTGATGCCATCGGATAAAGAAGCATCACTTTGGCGACAAGAATTGAAAGGCTAATCCCGTTGAAGAAGCCCAATTTGTTATCGTAAATGTGATGCTCTACAATAAAAAAGATCACTTCGATGGAAGCATTTCTCAACATTTTAATCACAAATTATTGAATTGATAACATCACATAAAAGTGGCATTAAATTTAAGTATATTGATTTATTTATTCATATAATATGTAATAAAAAAGTAAACCTTTTGACCACATTTTAACAGCTAATAACAAACTTTGATATGTTTTTAAAATGTTTATTTTGTGCAAATTGTTTGCATTATTTTCTGTCGCAAAAATTTTATTTAAAATGATTATACTAATTTCAAAGCCTAAAAAATAAAATATATTTAAAATAATGCTGACTTTTGATTTGAATAAAACCTGAAAGTGATCTGAGCTTCATCTTCAGATTCTCCTCTTTGCCCTTCAGTTCCATCTTCTTCTCATAGTCTATGGGCACTTTTGTTTTATTTTCATTGGCTAATTGACCAATTTTTGAGGCTAAACTCAATGAAAGCGCCTCGCATTGTTTGAATTTTATTGGCTCTTTCGATTGAAAAATTTGTTCATTGGGCCCAAAAGTTGCAATTCCAATATCAAAGTCAATAAAAATATTCGGTTCGATTTCGTATTTTAACTCGATTAAAGGCATCCAAGCATCTTGAATTCGGTTGAGCATTGTCACCTTGGGCACCTAAACGATTGATCAACCAATTTGTTGTACGGTTTTGCCCATTGTTTTGACTATGTAAAATTGGGATACACAAAATCTGATCAATTAACTATCGATTGAAGTAATTAATTATCTCCAATTCTTTTATTGTTTTGACCAATTTGATTGACAATTTATTAATTATTTATAACTTTTATTTAAAAAAATACACTCACCTGGCACAAATGGCAGTACAGCGATTTGTCAGCGCAAACTCTGGCGCTGTCCAATCGCATTTCGCATTTTTTCCCCCCAAAAAATTGTACCATTTCCCACGAGGATAATTCGGGCACAATGCAAATGACATCGATGTCCGAATTTTTGGTGAGTACTCCCAATTGATAGGAGCCTGTGACGAGAAATTTCGCTTTAGAATTCTAAAAATAAGATTTAAAATGTTTATTTGTGTTTTCAAATTTAATATAATTAATAGAAAAATATTTTAAGGAAAATAACAAGCCTTTGAACTAGGGTTCAGCAGGACCGGGCCAAAGGGAACCGACAAACAAAACATATTTTCAATGGCCGATTGGTTTGTGTTGTATGTTTTAGTGGTATGTCTGGTGTGGGTTCGAAAAACCGAAACCGAAATTTCGGCCGCGTCACTAATATGGGCGCTAGGACTTTTCGACAGAAGGACATTTCGACAGCGGACTTTTCGACAGTGAAGGACATTTCGACAGTGAAGGACTTTTCGACAGTCCGCAAAAAATATAATTTTTTAACGCAAAACTTTTAATGATAACAATTTAATAGTCCAAAATTCTATATTATATTTCTCAATCTAAAATCGGTGACCATGCCATTCACAACTAGTTCACTAAATATCCCTAAACCCTTGTTCAAATGTCAACTGTTTCAAGTGGCCCAGAAGAGAGTGAAATTTCTGCTAAACTCTTTACAAATGATGCCTTTGAAGAAGCCGAAGCATTGGCTGGTCTTGTTTAATTTTTCGAAC